>JAMZAV010000941.1:0-234384 GCA_024449915.1 Sweltsa coloradensis
CGCCACACTCGTCAAAGTGGGCATTTTGGGGCGAAATCGATGCCAGATAATGCGTGAAAATTCATTTCCGAATTATTTTTCGCCCACTGGGAGTAAAAACGAAGAGCTAAAACTTGTCTAATCGTATTGCCCGACTCTAAAGCTATTTTTATAGTACAACATATTATTTTTTTGACCCGATTGGACCCGTTATTTTTTGTGCTCCATTAAAAGAAATTTTCAATTTTATTAAAAAATACTTACACCTGATACTTTTTGCGGTTTTCCAACACCGCCCTAAGTAACAAAGTGCCAAGTGTGTTATAACACATTGGTAGGGGATTGTCCCGTACAGGGGACCATCCCCTTTAGATTTTCGTAAAAAAATATTCACCATGAGTTTTGGCCCCCTCAAGGTAAAAGTAGACAGCAAAACGGACGTTTCGCTCGGCATTCAACATTGTACCGTTACGACGGGTTCGATTCCCGGTACCCAAACTATTGTAACACATGTACATACATCCCTCCCAAAGGGGATGGGGCTCGATTTTTTTTTTTTAGAAACGTTCAAATTCGAATTTCGAATATTTCCAACAGGCAAGGTGTAAATTAAAAGTTTTGTTAAAGTTTGTTAAATTTTTTTCGCGTTATCTTACGAAATTTCGGCGACAATTTTTCCACCCTCTTGTGCGTACGTCTCCAAGCTTTGAAAATCACAAAAGACCAAAGCTCTAGAGTTTACCCAAAATTTGGAAAAAAATTCGGAAAGTCAAAATTTGAAGGGCCAAATATAAGAATACGGTACATTTTGGGGGAACTTCATAGGCTGTGGACATGTAAAATTCCATCTCCCAGAGGTGATTTGAAGGAAAAAAAATTACAAAAAATCATTTCTCGTAGAAAGTTGGTGTAAATGTTTGAGTTGTGCGAAAATTCCGCGATATTTTTTTCGAGTCGAACTGTTCAACGTCGCCACGGCCAAACGAAGAGAGATGGGCGAAAAAGTCAAGAGGTGTTTTTCGTCGTCGACGCGTGAGCGCCCCCGACGGTGCCGGCGCCGAGCGGTTGGCGCGCGCACTTTGGGCGCCGCGTCGACCGCCGTTTTGGTCCGCGTTTTGGTGGGCAAAAGAGCACGAATTTGCCGAGTTGCAAATACCTCGAAAAGTGTTTTAGAAGTCGGCGGCCGACAGTGCGAGTGTATTTTTACTAAAACTCGGAAATAAATTCCGGTCGCGTACGTCGCCGAGTCGGCCGCCCACGGAGACGGGAAACTGCCGTTTCGGCCCCCCAAAGTCGGGCCGCCCCAAAATGTGCGCTAGCAGACTATAGTATTGGTAGATTAGTTAGTAGTATAGTAGTTTATAGTAGTAGTTATCTGTAGAATAGTAATGTGGGTCTAGTAATGTGCTCTGTATGCATGTACTGTAATAACGTTATGATATAAAATAAAATCATTGAAGTTAGTAAAATTTGAAGATAAAATAAAATAAAACTGCTGCAAGTTTATCTCAATGCTAGGGGGCCCCATGCTTCAAGATTGACTTGCTCGAGGCAGAAGTTAAACTGCTGTAGATACTAGTTCACTCACAAATTGGAGTCATTCAAATACAACCCAATATGTTATTTTTCATGCCGCACGGTTTGATTACGATAAGGTGGAGATTGGACGGCTATAGGGGATGGAGGAGGCCGATTAAAAAAAAAAATGATGTTCATTTAACTGCAATATGAAATATGCAATATGAAATATGCAATATGCAATATGCAGTATGCAATATGCAAAATGCACATGTATCAGAAAACTGAAAAGTAAATTTACTTTACTTTTTAAATACAAACTGTATTTAAACAGTGAAGTCCATATTATTGAATTAATAGCTATGTTTACATGCAGGATTCAATTGTGCATTGGTATTGGATTGGATTCTGAAGTGAGCTTTTTTAATTTGCCCAATGAATTGAAAAAGGGGTTCGATCCCCTTTTCAATACCAAACTAAAGCGATTTTAGCGGTATCTTTTAGAATGCTGTGCTGTGTGTTGCTGAGCCCCAATCCCAAAACTCCCAAAACTGTTTACATGCTTGGTTTTTGATACGATATTTCAATCCCCAAACCCAGTTTTTGAGGGATTGGATCCAAAACCCACCGATCCTAGTTTTTTTAAATGGTTACTGGATGTTTTTTGAGGTAGGAAACGTATTCAAAACCCTATTTAATCCTCCATGTAAACATAGCTATTTTCATTATTCGGAAGCCACTCCCAATTGGTACATTGAAAAATGATATTGTAATATTAAACCTGGGCATTGTTTACTTTCCTTGATATTACGTCTATGATATGAATGTACACAAATAAAGAGCCTTTGTTGTTGTATTTTTATGCCTGTATTGTAGGTGCTGGTGTTTTAGTGAATGTGCATTATGTGATTGTGGTTATATGATGTGACATAATGAATTGTAATATTTAAAACCCAGGCATTGTTGACTTCCTTGATTTTGTCTATCATTGAAGGTACACAAATAAAGAGCCGTTTGTTGTTGTCTTGTTATGCCTGTATTTTAGGTTGGTGTTGTAGTTTAATGTGCATTATGTGGAATGTGGTTATATGATGTGGAATAATGATATTGTAATATTAAACCTGGGCATTGTTCACTTTTCTTGATATTACGTCTATCATATGAATGTACACAAATAAAGAGCCTTTTGTTGTTGTATTGTTATGCCTGTATTGTAGGTGTTGGTGTTGTAGTGAATGTGCATAATGTTGATTGTGGTTATATGATGTGACATAATGATATTGTAATATTAAACCCGGGCATTGTTTACTTTCCATGATTTTACGTCTATCATATGAATGTACACAAATAAAGAGCCTTTTGTTGTTGTATTGTTACGCCTGTATTGTAGGTGTTGGTGTTGTAGTGAATGTGCATTATGTGGATTGTGGTTATATGATGTGACATAATGATATTGTAATATTAAACCTAGGCATTGTTGACTTTCCTTGATTTTGTCTATCATATGAATGTACACAAATAAAGAGCCTTTTGTTGTTGTATTGTTATGCCTGTATTGTAGGTGTTGGTGTTGTAGTGAATGTGCATTATGTGGAATGTGGTTATATGATGTGGAATAATGATATTGTAATATTAAACCTGGGCATTGTTCACTTTTCTTGATATTACGTCTATCATAAGAATGTACACAAATAAAGAGCCTTTTTGTTGTTGTATTATTATGCCTGTATTGTTTGGTGTTGGTGTTGTATGAATGTGGGATTATGTGGAAAAGTGATTATATGATGTGGAATAATGATATTGTAATATTTAAACCCGGGCATTGTTTACTATCCTTGATATTACGTCTATCTATGAATGTACACAAATAAAGAGCCTTTTGTTGTTGTATGTTATTTTAGGTGTTGCTGTTGTAGGGAATGTGCATTATTTGAATGGGGGTTATATGATGTGGAATAATGATATTGTAATATTGAACCTCGGCATTGTTTACTTTCCTTGATATTACGTCTATCATATGAATGTACACAAATAAAGAGCCTTTTGTTGTTGTATTGTTATGCCTGTATTGTAGGTGTTGGTGTTGTAGTGAATGTGCATTATGTGGAATGTGGTAATATGATGTAAAATAATGATATTGTAATATTAAACCTGGGCATTGTTTACTATCCTTGATATTACGTCTATCATATGAATGTACACAAATAAAGAGCCTTTTGTTGTTGTCTTGTTACGCCTGTATTGTAGGTGTTGGTGTTGTAGTGAATGTGCATTATGTGGAATGTGGTTATATGATGTGGAATAATGATATTGTAATATTAAACCTGGGCATTGTTTACTATCCTTGATATTACGTCTATCATATGAATGTACACAAATAAAGAGCCTTTTGTTGTTGTATTGTTATGCCTGTATTGTAGGTGACGGTGTTGTAGTGAATGTGCATTTTGAGGATTGTGGTTATATGATGTGGAATAATGATATTGTAATATTGAACCTCGGCATTGTTTACTTTCTTTGATATTACGTCTATCATATTATGAATGTACACAAATAAAGAGGCTTTTGTTGTCGTATTGTTATGCCTGTATTGTAGGTGTTGGTGTGTAAGTGAATGTGAATTATTTGGATTGTGGTTATATGATGTGGAATAATGATATTGTAATATTGAACCTCGGCATTGTTCACTTTTCTTGATATTACGTCTATCATATGAATGTACAAAAATAAAAAGCCTTTTGTTGTTGTATTGTAATGCCTTTTACTTGTGTTTCTTGTTGTTGTAAATTTATGTATTTTTAATAACTTGTTAGGTGGAATAATGATATTGTAATATTGAAACTCGGCAATGTTTACTTTCCTTGATATTACGTCCATCATATGAATGTACAAAAATAAAACATTTAGTTGTTGGTATTATAGGAAAACGCTAAAGTCCCGCCGCGTTTGATGGATGAGCTTTTTAAAGGTTTTAGTTTGCGGGGATATCTTTACTTTTGCAAGTGGGTTGTTTTGCTGCCTACGCATTCTAGGTGAAAGTTGTCAAGTTTCTTTTGTTTTTGTCAATTGGTATTTTTTACCGTAAAAAAATTGTATTAAAAGCTTTTTTTCTATGGATTCTGGCTTAATTTTTCCACTTTTTTTTTTCAAAAGGTACTACATAACCAAACCTTATGTCCATGTATAATATGAACGTTGTAGCCCCCCCGTTTGGTCAGAATTGGCCAAAAGGCACGAAAATATCGCATAAAAGCAAAAAACGTATATTAAAAGCTTTATTTTTCTCGATTCTGGCTAACTTTTTCAAAATTTTTCTTCAGAAAGCAATACATTTACCATAACCTTTATGTGTATGTGAAATATGAACGTTGTAGCCCACCGGTTTGGTCAGAATCGGCCAAATGGCACGAAAATATCGCACTAAAAATCGAAAAAAAAAAAATGTAAAGTACGATATTCATGAGAAATATTTCTTCGTTTGTACCCAAAAAGTGGCAAGTCTAATTTCAGAGAAACGAAGGTGTGTCAAATTTAATCAAGATCGCAATCTTTGCCGGTAGAGAGCGAACAAACAGACGGAAAAAAACAAACAAAAAAAAAAAAAAACAACAAAAAAACACATCGAGCTAAATTTTTTGGGGGTTCGGTGAAATTGAAGTTTTGGGCTTCGCTCACCCAAATTGCCTTTTCACTTGTGTTCTTGTTTTAACTTTATATTTTTTAAATTTACTTGTTAGGTGGAATAATGATATTGTTATATTGAACCTCGGCATTATTTACTTTTCTTGATATTACGTCTATCATATGAATGTACAAAAATAAAAAAATAATAAATATATTTATTAATTATATAACAAATTAATAATATATCAATATCCATATATTATTATCTAACTATAATTATGAAATAAATATATTAACAAAAAAAACATAAAACATATAATAAATTTATTGAAACATTTACATGTGGAAATATGAAAACTAACAGACGCCATTCAAAAATAAAATCTTGGTCGATGAATTTTTAACTTGGTTGTCGTTATACTTACCAAAACATAACCAATCCAAATCCATCGACCAAGCTTTTAATTTTGAATGGCGTCTGTTAATTTTGATATTTCCTCACGTAAATGTTTCAATAAATTTATTTAATGTTTTATGTTATTTTTGTTAATATATTTATTTCATAACTATAGGTAGATAATAATATGGGTATTGATATATTATTAATTTATTATATAATTAATAAATATACTAATTATTTTAAACAAAATAATGGGCTTGGCCACACTTCTAGATCTCACCACTTTATGCAGTTGAGCCACTTGTATTTTCCTCGTTTTCGGCTTGACCCCTTTTTTGCAATTTTTTTTTTGAATTTTTGTATTTTTTGTATGGTATCAATATTTTTTTAGAACTACACGGTATGGATTTGGGTTTCTAGTGTTCTCAGAGTAATTGCTTTTACCGGCTTCAGCCTGCTCACTTGTCGGCTACCTACACGGTAGAGCGCGCTAGTTGTCACAATGATAGTTGCACAACCTAGCAGACAAGTAGGAAGTTAATTGGTTGTCGGTCACTTCTGCCTCGATCCTAGCGCTTGTAGCTCATGCTTGTGTAACTACTACAACACGAATGACG
The DNA here is from genome assembly GCA_024449915.1 of Sweltsa coloradensis. Taxonomy (NCBI): domain Eukaryota; kingdom Metazoa; phylum Arthropoda; class Insecta; order Plecoptera; family Chloroperlidae; genus Sweltsa; species Sweltsa coloradensis. The sequence goes on from JAMZAV010000941.1 coordinate 6,139, forward strand.
CGCAAATTTTTAATTTGTATTTGAAATCAGATAACTTTCTGTTTTGAAATTAAGATGCTTCTTTGCTTAAAATCCAAGCTAGGTAAAAATTGTTGCGATGTATTTGCTGCGCATTTATTACGTTATTATTATACAATGTATTTATTTTACAGGATGATAGTTAGGCCTATATAAAACAAAATTAAATTGTTACTACTGAGCCTTCCTTGGGCAATTATTTATTTGATATGATAAAGATATGATGTTGGGTGAGAGCATCAACATACAAAACCAAACACACAATAGTATTTAAACATCATTGCGTATTTATGTGTTTTGGGGTTGTAAGTTAATCATGTGTTATTAAAATAAATTGCTGGGGACATTTCGCCGCGCGAATATAGAAACCCAAAGATACCACAGACATATAAATGGTAACACCGCCATCTAGATGGCCCACGAGGCTCAAAAGTCATCTTACTTTATAAATACCGCAAAAATTAAATTAAATTCAAATCAGTGAGATAACTACCTACATAAAATTAGCTTGGAATTTATTGTTGAACACTTGGGTTTCCGTCCGAGAATAATATGGGAGTAGGCAATCTGTATGAAAGCGCGGGAGAAATGGCGCGCAATTTGTTGTAAACTCAAACCTGTTCTGAGTTCGCTATTGTTTTGTTCAAATTATGTTTCAATAATCCATGCATTGTACGAGACAGGTAACACAAGCCTAACCGAGACTATTGGAATTATTTGAATAAAAATGGCTCTTGAATTTTGCGAATATGTATTAATACTAATTATTGTGATCTGAAAGCGGAGATTCATTCGCAAAGTGGCTACAACGAGAGGCAAACATAGAAATGAGTGAGTGATTGGGGGTACTCTGCAGACCCAGGCTTGAGTTTGAACACTTCATTTTAGTTTAATCTTCTAGCATTTGCGCACCTAGTATCCATCAATGTGTGTAATACGTATTGTTTTGTCTATGTTTCTAAGAATCTACGTAATTATATTTTGTTGACCTTTTATTTTGTCTGTATTTTATTGTTATTGTTTTGCTATGTCATTAATAATATTGTACTAATCAGGTGATACAATCTTTAAATTATTGTATTTGTTGTAATTGTATGATTGTATTACCATGGAATTGCTGTGTCCTGAATTGGATTGTGAAATATGTGACAATTGGAGGTTTGGCGAATTTCGTAAATCGGCTTTAATCTGCTTATTTTTTATTTCGCATAAGAATAGCACCAATCTAAACTGGAACTGTTCAAATATACACTCAAATACAATAATATGCAACCTGTCTTGGTAATCGGCATGTTTTGAATGAAAAACCTGCTCGATATCGAAATTGAAAAAAAAACTTTTAAAAATACACAAAAAAAACTTGAACGTGGATAGTGATTTAGGAATGTAAATGTGCAAGCCCCTAATTCTGAAAATACCCACGAAAAATTGATCTCTCTTCAAATTTTGGTTTGCGTGCTTTATCACGATGGAGGTGCCAGCTATGGCCTATAGTAAATTCGTCGCGATTTTTACAAGTGGTGGAGGTGCCGGGTCATTCAACGCGAATGTGAGAACGTTAACATTGTTATTCATTTTGGCCATTTTATTTTAGCCACACATGCAATACTTTTTTTAAACGTAAAAAATTATTTTTGCACATAATAAAATTGCGATATAACTATTTCTATATAGATATAGGGATTTTCGTGTCATTAATGAAAACATGTCATAGCCCAGTCCTAGTTACTTTGTGTATTATCTTAGTTATTGTTTTTGACTCTTTTGTCATTGTTATACCGGTAGTTAATAACCAAAAATGAACATTATTCTTCAAACAAAAGGTGATTATTTTTTTACTACAAACGTGTGGTGTTTTGGAATCTTGGAAGGATGCTATAGCTTTCCTTTGCGCCTTCCTAAATTTTTTGAGATGTTAGTCAACCTCCATCAAAAGGTGAGTATAATATTAATTATGGTAAATTAAATTATTTTCTAAGTAAGGACACAGATGAAGTGACAGCGATACAAGATAAGAACTTCCAAAGTGCAATTTACTAGATGTTAACAACGATTTTTGTTATTATTCTAAACAACAAAAAAACTTCATGCTTCTAAAGATGTGATATTTAAAATTTCTGCCGCCATAACTTCGAACAACACTCTCTCTGATTGGCCGTCACTTCATGCCAACTTCCTATTGCCACGTATCCGAGCGGACGTGAGAGATTCACGCAGCCATGGACACGAACTGCTTGCTGGTTGGTTACATTGGTGGTGACGTCACGGAAATGACGCGCGCGACAAGATGCGTTTCAAAGCGGTTATTTGACCAAGAAAACTGAAAGAAATATTCTGTCTAAAATAATCATTGCTGATATCCAAAGTTTTGTTGTGTTGTTGAAGGTAATCGTAGTTATCGAAATAAAATTGTAGAATTTGTGTATTTCTGTGTACATATTTTCAATTTCATCTATTGTGACATGGACAGTGCCCAACTAGACGTCGCGGGGTCGTGGACGTCGTATTCATCATGGGAAAATGAGATAGTATTCACTAGTCACTAGATACCTTGACGATGTTTTCTCAGTAGACCTACTTTTTGCAACGTGCACTCATTGCAATTATTTAAACTTTGCTTATTCATAAAAATTTCAATCTTGTATCTACTACTTTAGAATGACATTTCGTTTGCGGAATATTTTGGAGACCCATAACATGTTTTAGACATGGGAACGGGGGTGGGACAGTAGGGTCGTGGGGGACATTTCGATACGCCCCTGAAAACGGCATTGCTGTTAGCTGACATTGTCGAGGATGCCACATTTACCTAGACTATTATCAAGTTAAACATGAATTGTTTTTGGCGCAATCAACGTTGAACAATGTCAAGAAAGCAAGTACACTAAATGTAGTCAGCTCAATATAATGCAACATTCCTTGCATCATCTTCTTGTCTAGATAAATTTCTCACGACCAAACGCCAGTACTGTTTGTATAATTAGAATACGAGCTTTCCGGATAAATGCCGATATCAAGAAGGCATACCTTGAAAGGCCACTTAATTTCAACTCTTTAACCTCATTCTAACGGCAGCAACTGAGAAATAATAGTATTCTTTGAAGTCTTCATCCCAAGAATCGTAGTGAATGCCTTAATTTATCTATAAATTTGTATACACATATTATCCAGTCTTGCATTTCGTGTATGTTACTCGGAATTATTCCAGGCCATACTATGACAAGATTGCGTAATTCGTTAATTATTCCGGGAATATGAATATACACATTTATTGGTGGCCATACAATCTACGGCAGGTTGAAATCCCGCCAGTTGCGAGGTGTAGGCCGCACCTCCCATTCCCAGAAGACCCAGCATTCCCTGTTCCCCGCTCGAGGCTAGAGAGCCGACGCCATCATTCTTCCGCTGTTACTTGTGTGGTTCGGTTGTGTGTGTCTACATTAAGATTCTACTAAAAGAGGTAAATTCGCTAATTATATTGCAATATTGTTGCGATTCTTGCTTTATACGAAAGATCTTAGTTGCTTATATATGTGGAGCTAGTTTTTTGAAAATTGCATTTCAATATTCAGTGTAGTTTGAGATAGAAAGAAAACTTGCAGAAAAGGCCTCCTAACTAGTCACCATTACTATCGGTAAGGGTATATACTTACTAACCATGTTAATGGCTTTCATTTACAACAGTTTGATTTGTTTCGATTTTAAAATCAATTTACTTTGTAATCCTATTCAATTGTGTCAATTTGTACATCTCGAGTTAGTAGTTTTATAAGGATTTAAAGAAACTTAAAGTCTGGCTAAATTTCTAGGGAGTGGCTGTCGAAATGCAGTTTTCCGTAAAGAACTGCACTTCTGCGTATTATAGGACTATCAAAATCAATTTACTTTGTAACCCTATTCAATTGTGTCAATTTGTACATCTCGAGTTAGAAGTTTTATAAGGATTTAAGAAATTAAAGTCTGCGAATTATTTCTAGGGCGTGCCTGTCGAAATGCAGTTCCTAAAGACCGCACTCTGGTATTATACGAATATTAAAATCAATTTACTTTGTAGCCCTACGCAATTGTGTCAATTTGTACATCTCGAGTTAGTAGTTTTATAGACTTTGACTGATTTATTGATATAATTTATGCTTTATGCAGCATCAAGCTCGCCACTAGTAGAAAAATTTTGTGCACTCCAGGCAATGGTTGATGCTGATGAATTAATGTTTAAATATTGTTGTCTACTGAACCCAGGCCTATCGGTGTGCTGAAACGTTAATTATAGTATATTATGAACTCTATAGGATGTAACTATCTTAGTATAATATGCATCACTCGAAAAGATAGTTAATAAACTGTCAACGTGGCGGGAGTGACCTTGAACGAACGCTGCAAGCGATCCTGGCGACGTCATCTAGCCCCATATATGGTCTTATAGGCTACTACCAACTACGTCACAAATCGAGGAGAATGAGGGGTATTCTCCGCTTTGAGCCCAACTGATGGACAAGCAACCCTCGTTTCGCAAGTGGACGCCTGCTGAACGTCGCATAACTTATCACGCTTCAACTTTTACCCTATTTATTGAGAAAAAACTTCAGAGGAATAATATTTAGCAAATTATATATTTCCTTCTAATAGCGATTATTTTGAATTTTTAGACAGACGTTAACGTGTTATATCGATGTACGTATTGAAATAACATTTAAGACTTTTACGTTTTTTATGAAATTAAATAAAACAACTTCAATTGAGACAAACCTAGTGATCGGATTTTGACAAGACCTCTTTCAAAAAATTCATCGGACTGTTTAGACAAGAAATAAATAAACTTTCTGGATAAGAAGTGCACAGAACGAAAATTTACAGCATAGGGTAATATGCATGGTATGTGTTTTCATCTAATTTACGCACTTTTGACGTGTGGATGAAACGTGAAAAACTGCACGCTATGCTGTAAAATTTCGTTCGGTGCTTTTTCTAACGAGAAAGTTAACTTATTTCTTGCCTTTAGTTGGATGCATATTTAGAGAGAATTCTTGTTGAAATCCGATCAGTAGTTTTTTGTCAATTTAAGTTGAGAAGACAAAGTTGTTGATAATTTTGTATTTTATAATGCGTAAATTGTTATAACAAGCTAACGGTTGCGTTAAAAAATTCGAAATAATCGCCATTAGAAGAAATTATATGTTTGCTAAATATTATTTCTCATAAGTTTTGTCCAAATAATGAATAGGATAAAAGTTAGAGCGTGATCTTTGTCGAGCCATTCACCAGGCGTCAACTTGCGAAATGAGAATGCTTGTCCATCAGTTCGATTCGCGTCGACTTGCCGGCGAGCTGTGACTAGCTCGGTTCGTGGATCGGTTGTTGAGTCTGACACGCGAATCACACGTTGCATTCTAGGTAATGCCGCCATTTTGTCGTTCCAGGAACAAGGCGGTGCTGTAGATTGAGGTTGAAGTCGTGAAAGAGAACACATGACAATAATTCCTAGACCTCACTGTTAGCAATGTCAACAACATGAAACTTGTACAGTGCGATGTTGCCAATTAGCTAAAATAGGATCCCTGAAAACCTTTGCAAGAAAAAATGTGCAACTTATAAGATATTGAGGTAGTCAGGGTATCAAGTAAACAAATATTTCTGTCAACATTCAATCTACTTAAAGGGGTATTTAACCGCTAAACTCAAAAAATATATTTCATTCAGGCTAACTAGTAATGAATTTAGCAATTAACAGAAAAACTATTGGGGCCACCATGACCTCGCAAAAAATTGTCAAACATGACATTTTTCGAGCTAGGTCCCATCGGTAAAAATCTCCCATAAGAAATAACATGGGGACGATCTATATGCCCCGTGACCTTGGAGGATTTTGATCCAAAAAAATATTGGCCATTATTGACGTACTCTACAGCCTTTTCTGTAAATTCTCTATATTTTGTTTTGTAATTTGGGCAAGTAGTTTGGTCAAAATATGCTGATTACCAAGTTGGGGTGTGATTTTGGAATGCATATTTTTGCGTGTTTGAGGGTATATTTGGGCACAGTTTCAAGACACGATGTTATAAAGGGGCATTTTAGATTGGTACTATGCTCTAGTATCTATGTGGACCAAAAAAAAGCAGGTTAAAGCCGATTCAAGAAATTTCCCAAAACACCAATTTTCGCTAATTTCTGGATCAAAAAAATCAAAAATTCGTGTTAAATCACTGCTACAAGATATAATTTTTTATACGGTCATTTTAGTGTAGTGTTGTGCTATAGATCACGTGGTAAAAAATAATTTTTGGGGTTTTTAGCTCCTTTAACAGGTTACTTTCTTAGGACGTTTCAAAAGAAACTTTAGGAGAACAGGTAAATGATATTTAACAATTAATTGAACTTAACACTGTTCTTAGGTGGGAAAATAAGTTTTTTATTATGTTCCAATATTTCGAAAAGTTTCACTTTTCTTCGACATGCAGACAATATTTACAAAAATACAAATATCTGAACAAACAATAACCACTGCTATGAATGAAAAATTAATTGCAAAGAAGTTGTATTTTTTAAGTAATTTAACAAGGTGAAATGAAAACATTTAAAAATTATCTATCTCTAGCTATAATTTATTACAAAGCAACTTTAGTTGAATAAAAGATAATAGTAGTTTTAGGCTCAAGTAGATAGATTGATTGATTATTGGTTGTTAGTTGAAAGTTCATTGTTTATAGTTTGAGTTGATAGTGGAAAAAACTACCAATAAATAAATAAAATAAAATAAATTATTGTAAGTTGAAAGATGTAAGCTTAATGGGCGTAGGATTAGTCTTGTTATGATGGTACGAATTCTTGCCACAAAGCTGGAAATACTGTGCTGGGTAAAACAGCCATGAATGCAGATTCCTTCAGTTTCCGTTTGAACCAATCGGCCTCATGATGAATGAACCTTGTTAAATTACTTAAAAAATACAACTTCTTTGCAATTAATTTTTCATCCACATAGCAGTGGTTATTGTTTGTTCAAATGATTGTATTTTTGTAAATATTGTCTGCCTGTCAACGAAAAGTGAAACTTTTCGAAATATTGCAACATAATAAAAAACTTATTTTCCCACCTAAGAACAGTGTTAAGTTCAATTAATTGTTAAATATTTCTTGGGACGTGTCTGAACTATATTCTCATTCTTATTATCTGCCTCATTCTCATTCTCAGTATCGGTACTAGCCTTGTTCTTACGTGAAGTGTAACTTTCGGTCATTTCTTGATAGGAGTATCAACAATGGTAGGTATCAATATCAAAACAAATAGACAAAAGCTGTGGAGTTGTCACATGCAGGAGTCCGACTGGTTGCGATCTTAACAGTACTTTAAAGTGTTTACATAACGTTTCCTTTCCAAATTTGATGTACTATTTATTATTAAATTATCAATTAGATTTAATAACTTATTAGGTTACTCAACGTGATTTGGAAGTGTTTTATTTCGATTGTCTCCCAAACGAGTGTGGTATTTTCATTAGGTTTCATTCTCGATCTGGAACCTTCATACATTGCTTCTGACGTCACCGATAATTGATGACGTCAAATTGAGAATTAGAATAACCACGTTTTTCAAGCAATCAGACACGTCCTTATATTTGGATGAGCGAAGCGAGCGTAGGGAGCGAAGCAAAGACTTCAATTTCACTGACCCCTCAAAAAATTTTGCTCGAATGTTTTTTTTGTTTTTTTGTTTGTTTTTCTGTCTGTTTGTTCGCACGCTACCGGGCAAACGGCATATGCGAACTTGATGAAAATTGGAGAGGACCTTCGAAATCTCTGAACTTAGACTTGCTACGTTTTTGGGTACAATCGAAGAAATATTTCTCATGAATATCGTACTTTTACGATTTTTTTCGATTTTTAGTGCGATATTTTCGTGACATTTGGGCCGATTCTGACCAAACGGGTGGGGCTAGAACGTTCATATTTCACACGGACATTAAAAGTTATGGTGATGTACTACCTTTTGAAAGAAAAAGTTGAAAACGTGAGCCAGAATCCATAGAAATAAAGGTTTCAGTATGAGTTTTTTTAGGAATATAATAACAATTAACAAGTAACAAGAGAAATATGACAACAATGACCTAAAATGCATTCAAAAAGCACTTGATAAGTAAAGAGATCCCACGCAAACTAAAAACTTACAAAAAAGCTCATCCATCAACGCGACGGGACTTTAAGCGTTTTCCTAGTATATTCAAAACTTTATCCACGCAAACGAGGCTCTGAGTTTCAAGAACGTTGTTATCATACGCTCAGAAATTGCAGTCCACACGTTTAATTACGAACTGAGCATGCGCAGTTTAATCTTCAATTGCAACTCAATGGCCCTCGGTCTGTTGAGTGTAGTTGCGCAATGGTCAAACGGGAGACCATAGTTGAAATCTTAGTCAATCATCTTAAAGGGGCTAAAAACACCAAAAATTATTTTTCACCACGTGATCTATAGCATAATACTACACTTAAATGACCGTATAAAAAAATTATATCTTGTAACTGTGATTTAACACGAATTTTTTAATGTTTTTGATCCAGAAATTGGCGAAAATTAGTGTTTCGGAAAATTTCCTAAATCGGCTTTAACCTGCTTCTTTTTTGGTACACATAGATACTAGAGCATAGTACCAACAAAATAGTCATTGGTACCAATCTAAAAAGACCCTCTATAACATCGTGTCTTGAAACTGTGCCCAAATATACCCTCAAACACGCAAAAATATGCATTCCAAAATCACACCCCATCTTGGTAATCAGCATATTTTGACCGAACTACTTGCCCAAATTACAAAACAAAATATAGAGAATTTACAGAAAAGGCTGTCGAGTACGTCAATAATGGCCAATTTTTTTTGGATCAAAATCCTCCAAGGTCACGGGGCATAAAGATCGTCCCCATGTTATTTCTTATGGGAGATTTTTGCCGTTGGGACCTAGCTCGAAAAATGTCGTTTGACAATTTTTTGGGAGGTCATGGTGGCCCCAATAATTTTTCTGTTTATTGCTAAATTCATTACTAGTTAGCCTGAATTAAATATATTTTTTGAGTTTAGCGGTTAAATACCCCTTTTAAGGCTATTCGACCGCGTTTTCCGATTTTCCAAAATATGCTTCCAAGTCAAAATATAGTGAATGGCTTTGAAACCTGGCTCTTTTAGAAAATCAAAACTATTTTTTTTTCTGATCCGGTACACGGCCAATATCGCCACCTCAAAATAATTTCAAGCTTCAATTCGCCAAGGCACACCATTCAACGTAGGGTGTTGTGTTTTTGTGCCATTAATTTTCAACTGGTTTTCTAGAGGCTGACTGAGAGAAAAACGTTGTTTCTAACAATTGTCTTTCCTGCGAATTTTTTCGTTTGGCGATATTTTGTACCGATTTAACGAAAAAATTCAGGCAATAAATGAGAATAAACACAACATTAAATCAATTAATTCGTGATAATGAGTATAATATATACAATGTTTTGTTCATTTTTGTTTCAATGAATTTGTAACTTCAATGACTCCCAGAATGTTATATTGTTTCAATGTTAAATAGTTTATTACCATGTTGATTTTCCAATGAATTTATTATTTAAAGGTTTTTCTTTAAGTGATCTCCAATATTTTAGTTGTCAACCATGACTTGGTTTCAGATTGTAAACATGAAGTTTGTGATTCTTTTGGTGGTGCTTGTGCTGTGGGCTTCGTCTCGCAGAGCCAGTGCATTCACGCAGCGTCTCCAGGGCCGATCCAACCATCCCACCCGAGGATTATGAGAAGTACATAACCTTATACAATATCCATAAATACTGTACTTATAAACAATGCCTGGCATATTTTCTACGCATTGACCAAAAGCAAATTTACCCAACTGGGGATTGTTATTATCAGCTGCTGTGCACTACAGTATGGCACGAGTGCTCTTTGAACCAACACCATTATGCCATTATCACAACATGTATTGTGTTTGGTTGCTGCCACCTATACCACATAGCAGCTACACATATTAAATACCTCTGATATATCAATGTGTATACTAATATAGTTTTTGTCACTAAATGCATTTTTAATCTACTTATTGAATTACTGACAGAAGGAAGTGGTGCTTGCATGTAAGACTCTTTTAAGTTGGCAGGGTGCGCTACACTTAGGCACCTTATACAGCAAGCAGAGTTTGTGTGTTTTCGAATGTGTCTCCCAATCACCGTGAAACGTGATATGAACTTAAAAACTGTCATAATCGGGGGTATTTACTTAGGTACAGTCAGGGTCATACATAAATCAAGAGGTCTGAAAGATACCTCTTTCACCGACATCTCGTGGTCAACTCTTGGTGTCATTATTTATATCGCCCTGTGAACTGCATTGTCGACATAAATAAGAAACATGGCTGATAATGTCAAAGGAAAATTCTCTATTCACCAGAGAAACTATCAAGTCTAGAAGAAATATAACATGGAACGTAAAGAGAGCATTATATCTCGATACCTTAGCCTAGGCATAGCATTAAGACTATTCCTAAGTTCTTATATTTGCCTTAGTTTCTAGTTAATTTCGAATAATTCTATCTTAGCTGTCAAGTCTTATTTGCAAACCACCAAAGTTTGTTTTATGCTTTTGTTTTGAGAAAATTGTATTTTTCTTCTGACTGCCTTCTAGATATTGACTATTTTGTTGACCAAGAGTCTTTCAAAGCCTCCTAAATAATATTAATAACATCAAATAGTCTAGGGAACTTCCATCGATCGATAATGTAGTTCACAGGGCAATATAAATAATGGCACCAAGAGTTGACCACGAGATGTCGGTGAAAGAGGTATCTTTCAGACCTCTTGATTTATATATGACCCTGACTGTACACAACAAGCAATTCACATTAAATAAAAATTATGCAAATAAATAAAAGACTTATTATTATTTAAATATCAATTTTTACGAAACTAAAAAATAAAGTTAATTAATTTCAAATAATTTTACAGAAAAATAAAATTCCATGTCGTAAATAAACTTAAAAAATCATGCTTTGCAAAATGATTAAAAAACACAACAGTTATTTTCAATAATAATAATTTTTAAAAAATGTAAACTGATTGCACTTTTATAATACCACCAAACATAAACCAGAAAAAATAAATGAAGGTTAATGCAGCGGAAGAACGCTCGATGGAACTGATTGAGGTCAGACGTAATGTGCATGTAAGACTGTAGATTCTGGAAGTTAAAGACTAAATCCCTGTCATTGTTGGATGTATGACTGTAGATTCAGAAGGCTAATTTAGCAACCAAAAATTAGTCTCTCGGTTATCCTCGGTAAGAAGAATCCTATGACGATAGTTGACCTTTGAATATGTCTCAAGACATTCCTAACCAACAATAAAAACCATTCATACCTAGTATCCTGTACTAGATTCTAGCAAGACTGGTTTCAACAATACAAACGTAGCTGAGCAGCACTCACTTATGTGACGTTTATTAACAACACTAATTTAATTGCAGGGAGTTGACCCAGGAAGACCAAGAGGACCTTCAACCGAAAACGATTGGAAAATATGAAAACGTGGAAACAATTGATTGCAACAAATCAGAAGGCGAGGTAAGTTTATCCAAACAAAACAATTAATACTTGGGTCTTACCTACGGTCAATTACAATAATTTCTAATAAGAATTCATCAAGTTTTAGATAATGCTTCCATTGCTTTGGGAAAGATTGAGACAGTAAGCAATGAATATACATATGATATAGGTACCTGCTTGCTCAAACCTTAACTAAGATATTACCAAAATACATATGAACTGTACTGTTGTTGAATTTATTTTTTTATAATTTTCATTTTCATTATTTACAACAAATATGAAATAGAACATAGAATGAGGCAATACCCTCTGCCTTCTCCATGATGTAGCAAAATGTGTTGTAAAGAGCTCATTTGCGTATGAATATACATAGATAGAGATACATGTTTGTAGAATTTTCAATTGCCATTTATAGCACTTTTTTGTCAAGTAGCCTTTTTTAAGCATTTTTTTTTATCAAAAACTTGTGGATGAAGTTTATTTACATTTGATTTTAAAATAATGTCATAAAGTTTAAATGAATATCAACTTAAATCGAAATTTTGGTACATATAGTAAGTATTCTAAGAAATGAAATAAAAGTAAGAATATACAAATCAAGCTTAATAATTTAAAAAAAGATTGTGCTTTGTAGTATTTTCAAAAACATATTTATAGTCAGGGGTCGAAATTAACTTTTTTTGGCACTAGCCCTTCGGGCTAATGGCAACAATAGTCCTCTAGCCCGAGAGCATTTTTACTAGCCCGCAATCAAATAGGTCATATTGATATAAAATGATCATACGTGAATGTTTGGCCCAACTCAAATGCGCGCACTCAGGTGTTGATTATTTCTGCTGAACAATTGGTAATATCTTAACCAAATTTTGCATGAATGTTAATAGTACTTTTATATTGATATCCGCAATTGGTCGTAAAAATTCAATCTTAATGATCCATTGCGAGACATAAGTCCAAAACGTGAAAAAATGGTAATTTCAAAACACGGATTTAAATTCTGGAAATTCCTATCCAAACCGTTTATCTTACGATGAATCCAAATTAACCTGCGCGTTCACATTTATTTAGACGTTGATTTCCAAAATGCAAATTTGCGTAAAAAATATAAACACTTATAATAAATTCCCGAAGTTGACCAAAATGGAGTAAATTACGGTGATTACACGAATTTTTAATTCAAAATCAATTTATTAATAATTAGGAATATGCGTACTGGATATCATTCATTTATTCTTTATTAACGTAAGTGTTAAATTTGATAACGGCCGGTGTTATAAACTGTTTACCTGAAAAATAAAAAAATAAACAAAGCTGTGCGCCTAAACTCGTGTCCGCGGAAGCCTCAGCGACTCCTCTTAAATCACAATATTCTCAGGGTTTGACGTGTGCAGGGTGTGGGGAACTAGGGAGGGACCGGAAACAAAATATTAATAGTATTAGAAAAAACAAAACAAAAAATTTTGTTTACATATTTAGAACGATTTTCCCTACTAGGTAGCACACAACTATTGGGAGCTCGTTAGGATAATGGTGCGAAATAATAAGATTCTTTGAACGGTAATTGGGAACTCTGGAAAAAGTACTCGCCTGTCAGGCTAGTGAAATGAGATTTTAACTATCCCGACCAAAGTTTCACTAGCCTCGGGCGAGCATTAATAAAAAATAAATAAAAATTTATAATTCTTTAGTACAATATGCAATTACACCTACGGGAGTGATTCCTGACTAACCAAATCGAAAAATGCTATTTTAACGTTAGTTAGCTAGTTGTTGGTTATTTTCATGTGCTTTAGCTAGTTATAAAACATTAGGACTACTTAACACTCTCAGACCCTTCGTCCACAAACGAAGACATCAAGTTTTCGATTTAAATGCAGGTAATAATAAGATTTTTCAATTTAACCCCTATTTTTTTGGTGAATAAAAAATAATAATTTTTCCCTCATGCCAATGCTATGAATGGTACCTTCTGTAGAGAAGATTGAAAATAGACATCTGCAAAAAACAGCAAAAAACAAGAAAATTCTGGTTTGTCCCAGAAATGTGATTTATATTTCCAGTATTGCAGGTATTTGAGATACACAAAGTCCAAAATATGCAAAACGAATTCAGAAAAATCTAGTTTTAGGTATGCACATAAAAATTTTCATTTTAACTTAAAATGTAGCTTTAACTTAAAATCCAAAAATTCCCAAAATTCCTTAAAAATTGTGAAAAAATATGAAAAAATACTAAAACTCTTAGAAAAAAATGAAACACTCGAATTGATTTATTAAAATTACTTAATTTACACAGAAAAAATTAAGGACTAAGAGGGCTAATTGTTGATATTTTTTAGAAATCAACACATCTATCATTTTAAATATTGCTATTACTACATTGTGCATTATTAACATTCAAAAGTATTATTAAGCTAACTAGAATCCCAAATTTATCCAAATATATTTCTTTGAGTTAGAAAATGGGCAAATATGTGATAATTTTAACTTCACTAGACCATATGCCTACTAAGTATCTACGTCATGCTCTGTTTTTCACTAAACAGATTTGTTGAAAAAAGTTACATATTACACTTCCCTATTGATTCATGTTGTCATTTCTTCCCTAGAATTGCTGCCCGGGATACGAACTGAAAGAGGAAGGTGTGTGCCGGCCAGTGTGCACCAATAACTGCATCAACGGAACTTGCGTTCAACCGGACATCTGCGCTTTTCCTCCTGAAGAGAAACAAGTTGAAGACGAATCCGAGACGCTTGACCCACTTGTATACGATAACGATAACAATAATGCAGAAGACATCTTGAATAACTCAACGATACATTTTTCTGAAGCCAAAGTGCCTGATGAGCCATGCATTTATATCAATGACACAATCGAGTTCCCTCTTAACGAAATGTCGACGATCAATGGCACAACCGAATTCTCGCCAAACGTTACGTCGAATGTCAATTCCACGAAGGAACACGAAGTACCGGTATTCAAAATATTGATCTTCGGGTTTTCGTTTATAATGTTGTTTGTCTTCTTAGTGTTAAACGAACACATACAGAAATCGGCTTCCACAGTTTTCGATTATGAAGCATTGGGTGAGTTGTGTATGTGTATGTGTGTATGTATGTATGTGTGTTGCTGTAGAGTAACAAGCATGAGCAATATAAACACTAGGTAGTACTAAAGTAATGCCAAAATGACTTCCAATTTGTTGCAAGAAACTCAGATGTGATAGAACTTGTAGGGCAGTATTATTATGCTTGGTGTTGCTAGATGTGGGGGACGGGTGAGATGATGATAATGATTTTTTTTGCTTAACGTCTCATAGTAAAAGACGGGGGGGGGGGGGGTCGACTATACAATAAGAGCATTTAAAGAATACAAAGTTCTTGACATAAAAGGGAAATTCTAAATATTTCCTTGGCTCTTTATTTAAATTATTAAGTCAAGTTGTTGAATAACAACAAGAATAATAATATTTTTTGAATGAAAGATTAATCTCACATGAAATCTAAGCAAAGAAACTTTTATCTCAACTACTTGGTAAATACTCCACAAAAACTCATGAATAGCAATTGCATTTTTAGTTTTCATGAAGTTAATAATTTTTTTTATATATTTGAGAAAGTAAGTCCCCAATGCATCTAAGCAGAAAATGTGCATAACTTTCCATTGGGATTATGGTAAAAGTACCATAATGATAAGTAAAAAATATTATGGACAACTGCTCTCACAGATTTATTGTTCACAGCAATGCGCCGGAAAGTCGCGCTGGGAGATCAACTTCCTCACTTCGGCGACGGATCATTTGTTTGCGATCAATGCCAAAATAGAGCTGAGGAGCGTCGGAACAATAGTAAGACTAAATTCCACTCAAATTAATGAAAACATTTTCATATAAGAAATAGCTGGAACCAGTGGGGTCGTCTATATGTGCACAAGTGCACGCGCACCCCCAAATATTAGCACGAAATACAGGCGCGTCGGAAGTCTATTTCCAAGGGAGCGAACTTTACCAGGAAAAGTACATGCTTCAACAAAGTTACATATGGTTACATAATATGGCAACTTATGTCCTTGAGTCAGTCAGTGGCGTATACTGAAATGTTTCGGGGGGGCTTTGGACGAACACGCAATGGAGGGGGTTGCCCCTCACAACAGCGCGCAGGCAATTTTTTGAAAAAACGATTTTTGAAGGGTTTATTATGTGTTTTAGAAGCAGTTAAGGGACTTTGCTGAACGAAAAAAAAAAAGATATAGATTATTAATTTTTTTGCGTAAACCTGATGATTTTATAAGAAATAAAGTCTTAAGCTGGGATTTCGGGGGGAGGGGGTGGGGGGGACGCTCAAGCCCCCACCCCCACTCGGATACACGGCGCCTCTGCTTGAATATGGTAGCTTTTAGTGGTGAAAAGTACCAAACACTTTGCGACGATCACTAGTTTGTTTACAAACTTAGTAGTACAGATTTGGGGTCATCTCTATATCTATCACGCTGGCTAGCCATATTTACAAGAAAGTGCGAAGCTAGTTACACTTCAATGTTGGTAATTGTATTTTGACACACCCACAATAGCGCCGCAGGCAATTTTTGAAAAATACGTATTTTTAAAGCGGTTTTTATGTGTTTTAGAAGTAGTTGAGGGTCTTTGCTGAAAATTTAATAGATGTATCAAAACGAAAAACGCACTTATTTTGGCTAATTTGTCATTTTTCTAGGGGGGGCGAGAAGATACTTTCGCCCCCCCTTTTTAGCTCAGGGGGGGCAAGCTACCCCCCTGCCCCCCGGCTCCGACGCCGCTGAACCTAAATTAAGTCTCAAAGACAATGTTAATATTAGCAATGATTAGAGGTGTGCGAACAACAAACTTTTACTTCAAATCAAATATTTTGTGTTTAATTAATAAAACAATGTAATGTTACAATGTAGTGTAACAGGGCTAATGATAGGAGCAAGGGGGACAATTCCAGTATTTTTTTAAACTTTTAGGAAAAAAATTGTATTAAAAGTAGTTTGAGGGATGGGATTGTTATATGTGTTCTGCGATGGTCCATTCGTATTTTTAGAAACCACTTATATAGTAAGTAGGTTATATTTTAGATTTAGATGTTTGTTAAATGATAATTTTTAATTTAATGTATTATTTTTATCAATTGATTGTTATTGTGTCGCAAGGCAACAGCTCTGGCTGCAGAGACCAATAAAGGTTCTTTATATGGTATTACTAAAAAAAAATATCATTTAAACTATAGCGGCTCCATCGAAAGTTTGCAGGTGGCAACGTCACCGGCGAGCTAGTTCTAGCCAATCAGCGGCCCCTAATTTAAAATTCTGATCGCTCATTGGGCAAACGATGCCGCTAGCATCTGCACACTTTCGATAGAGCAGCTATATCTGCATTTAATAAATTGACGCTTATAGAGATTTAAAATTTAATTCGAGATGCAAGTGTTGGAACTTTCCGATTGATTATGATTGATGATTGATTAGATATTGTTTAACGTCTTATATTAATGCACTTTGGCTATTCGAGACCATGAGTGGTGATATATGAGGATGAAGTTTGAACAGAAGGGAGGAGGGGAAACCCGGTATACCGGCACGTAGCCTACTCCTTTCGAAAAGTACCAAGAGGACCGAAGGCTTAACGTCCCATCCGAAAGGACGGTGTAACTTATATAGGTTCCTCCACTAACCCGGACTGCCGAGCAGACGTCGAGGAGAACGAAGCCGTTACACTAGCTCTCGAACCCTCCATCTGCTCTAACCAGCGGTATATGTGAGTTTCAGGGCAGAGCGGTCACCCATCCCTCTACCCCTGACCACGCCCAAAGGCTGCTTAGCTTCGGTGTTCGAGTGGGAACCAGTTAAACAACCTCGGCTAAATCGCTGGCTTTCCGATTGATGTAATGCCCTAAGCACACTGCAAGTAGTGTTAAGAAATAGTTTCCAGCAAGTACAAATGATTTCTGATTTTCATGAAAGTTTTGCATTGGTTGAACTACTTGTTCATAAGGATTCGAATAGAAGTTCTGAATTCGAATACAAGTAGTTCGGTTTCGAATCGAGTTTGAGCACTGGATATGTTCGTCAAAATTTGAATTTTCGATACTCGCACTCCTCTAGCAATGATTGTGTTTGTATGGATATTTCGCCGGGACAGAACATTGCATATTCTGCAGTAAATGCTGCCACTGGGAGCGTGGTCAAAGCATTATTCCTTATCAAAGAATATCTGCACTGCAGGTGCTCTCTCTCTGAGTGTGCATTATGTCTTTCTTCGAGTCTCCATGACCAGCCCAAGGTCGGATCTTGTATTTGAAATGTTTATAATGGCTCAACTGAGAGCACGTGCGTACGCGGTATGGGTCTTGAAACCTGCCATTCTTACAGGTTTCCAGTTCTCTTCCCGACCAGTTGCCGAGCTCACTTTCATCCCCCCAATCTGGCCAGTTGCCGGAGAAAGGAGTTGTGAAGGTGAATAAAGCAAGTTTGTTAAAAATGGTGACATATTTTGGTGCCGTTTAAGAATTACATCAGTAAAAAGCGACTTAATTTTTTTTTTTAAGATACGAGTGATGATCAAGGTGCGTGTTAGAGGAGAGGAATGGAAATTATTTGGGCATATTTTTTTTCTTAAAAATGGGGTAGGTAGGCAGACTGTCACATGTATTGCAAATCGCAATGATTCGAGAATAGCTGATATAGCGCCTTTACAGGTTGACAAAAGGCTCCATGCACTTCTTACTATACCCCCCCCCCCCCCCCCACTACCTGAAGAAGTGGCCTGCGCTAATACTCTCTCCAAAAACATTTTTAGTTTTATTAGTTTTATTATTTATTAAATAAAATTCCTCACATCATTATCATTTACAATAATGCCATCAAAATCATTTACATTTGGTTTCAGTTTTAGTTAGGGAAAAATTTTGGTTTGATTCAATCGAAATAATATCAGTATGATTTGGAAAAATGCCAAGTATCCTTTTGAAAATAAAAAAGCAATGCCAAATCCAAAATATTGTTATGTAAAATGAGATGAGGGAGACAGTTCTTCATTTCCGCAAATAATGTACGCCCATGTATGTAGATACGTGTTCTTTTATATAAACCCTTAGGTGCACAAAGCATACCTACTGGTTTTAGCAGGATTCATAAAAATAATTTAAAAAAACCAAAACTAAATTACTCATAGTTCTATATAAACCAGTAGGCCTCGACAATAAGTCTACAAATTATAAACATTAACATTGATTAAAAAATGCACAACTTAGTTTATTTATTTACCATACAATCTTTGGGCAAGATTCGATCAACCACTGTATAACTACGAGAGAGTAGGAAGTGTTGAGAACCCACTCGTAAGTTCGTGACACTATCAGAATATGTAGGTTGGCTAGGTCAATAAATTACATGATCATATTTAATAGTATATATTAACTTGTTATAACTACTTAGTTAAATCACTAAAACAAAGACTTATTTGCTTGTGCATCTTGCCCAGGGATCCACAACAAATTTAAACAAAGGTCCAGTTACTAGTATTATAACAAATTATATTTGGGTCCAGTGTATCCAGTTTTATATTTATGCACTATGCACAATGTATGTAAAGTCATTTAATTTCCCATGTAGCCAAGTGAAACTACCTGAAATGTGATATTTGTCCATAAGTTGATAGCATAGTGATGTACTAGTGTGAATTGTATTTGTGGGACGATCCAGCCAAAATTTATTGCGGTCCGGAGCCCACCTGTTGAGTGTCCTTGACCAAGCATATTGATTTTAAAATTCCGTAGTAAAAAGAATGAGTAATAATGAGTAAATAATGAGTAAGAATTGGTAAGAAGATTTTTATTTCTAATATTTCAATTGAATCTATTTCCAGCCAAAAAATCCGTCGAGTCTGGAAACAACCCATGCCCTATGCCCATGCCCATGCCCGAGGAGACTGTCGCTGAGAAAGTCCACGAGAGTGTCGCTGAAAACGTCAAGGAAAGTGTTGCTAAGAATGTCGAGAAAGTTTTATTTGAGAAGGCTATCAAGGGGAGTGAACCCGTCAAGGAGAGTGACGAGGATGCCGTCAAGGAGAGTGACGATGAGCCCGTCAAGGAGAGTGATGAGGAGCCCGTCAAGGAGAGTGACGATGAGCCCGTCAAGGAGAGTGACGATGAGCCCGTCAAGGAGAGTGACGAGGATGCCGTCAAGGAGAGTGACGATGAACCCGTCAAGGAGAGTGACGAGGAGCCCGTCAAGGAGAGTGACGATGAGCCCGTCAAGGAGAGTGACGATGAACCCGTCAAGGAGAGTGACGAGGATGCCGTCAAGGAGAGTGACCAAGAGCCCGTTGCGGGAATATAAACAAAATATTCCAGATTTTGAAATTTTATACTTTTCTATTTATATCACCTTGGACATCCAATAAACTCCCATATTGTTCAATTTTCAAGCAGTAAACTAATGAGAGAGGGAGCTTACTTCAAGTAGCCAGGTACATCCAAGCCAAGCCATGTTGATCCAAGGGATTTGCAGGCTTCCCACATTTATCTTTACAACACTTCCCCCCATCAGCACTAAACAGATGAGGAAAAACGATATTTCATGGAGCACATAGAAGAACTCAACAATAATTGTGCACACATGCAGAGTGACGGATTATGTCTACGATAAGAATACCCTACTCATGGCAGGCACATTCTCCACTCAAGATACCTACAGGGTAGGGTAAATATCTACAACCCTACGTTAGTGCCTCAAGTTTTTTTAAACCATTTGGATTTTCCTTCAATTTGCATTCTAATTAATTTCAGTTTTTCTTCAGTGCTATTTGACTATATGTGATAGATAAATTAAATTGCAGTACCCTCTATTGTCAACATTATAACCAAACCAACGCAGCCAATTGCAATTTTACATTGTAGCCTACAATACGCTTGAACATTGAACATTGAACTCAAGGTGATGTAATGAATAGTAATGTATGATAATTGATTATGTATGTTCTCTACTGGAACTATTCTTAAATAAAATTAAACTTATTTTCAAAGGGAGAATGCCTTGCTTTTCTACATGGCATATTCACGATTCCCTTAAAACTCACAATCTCAGCAGTAGGCCTATAATAAATACCAACAAGACAACAATGGTATATGGAAACACTAGGAAAATTTGCTTCAAAATGTGTTTGCAAAGGCTAAATTGCATAGCTTCACGGGTAACTACAGAACCTTGGCTGACCTTGACCTAACTACTTCTTAATCATGCTATTTGTATATTTCTGCCAATTTATGATTTAAAATTTATTTATAATGAATGATTAAGTATTAATTTGAATTTGTTGGAATCATTCAATTCTTTTATTAGTATGCATTAGCAGCATTATAAAAAATTTACCAAAAAATCAATATAACATGACCATATTTATTACTCACAGGTGGTATGGAGTCCGAGGTAGGCCTACCCACTCAGCAGAACATGCTTATTTTATATTGTTGGAGGGAAAGATCAGTAAAATATATAAGCGGTAGTATATTTTACTGATCTTGGTTGGAGGGTATTGCAGATTGACATACCCACTACTTTCTATAGGTTAACAATGATAGTAAGAAAGTTAGTAAAGAAAGAAAATTTCAAAACAAATTGCTACATAATACATTGTTACAAACTGTATTCCAAAGTAGGCCTATGTCTTGACCAAGCGTAGAAGACCATACAAAATATTATGATTGGTCTATGCCTGTCGAGCCCAAGTTCAATTTGTGGAATATCACATGTAATAGATAGAAAATAAGAGCCATGATAGTTTGTCGTGCAAAAATTCCTTAGCAAAATTAAACGGACGAAAAAACGTAGGAAATGAGGGAGTAACCAACAACGCTCATCCTTCAACGCGACGTTTTAGATCGCGAAGCAGCCTATAGTAACGATTCAACTAACCCGCGTTTCTGATCGAAGTCGAAGGTCGAAACGAAATCGAAGTTGTTACGGAATGGAGATTTTATGAACACACACACACTGAACCGTACCGTGTCGACTGGAAACGAAATGTAACTGACATTTCGATCTTAATTTAACCTTTATAATATATCATAATATAATAAATCGCATAACATTTTCGTATTTTATATACCTCATGTTTAAGATTCATAGGAACAATTTTGAGCAATACAATAATTAAGGAGGGAAATCTACGTACTGAAAGCACCCTGAACCGTGCCGTGTTATTAGACCTGTCACTGTCACAAATTGGCGCATTTGTTGACGTTTTGAGCTCTCGGATATCTCCAGTCACCCTCGCATCTTAATTTTGGATTTTCTAATGTCAAGTGGGTGTACGCTTTATGACGAATAAGTCTGACAATTTCAAGCAATAACATGTACATCAAACAGGTAAGTAAAGTAGCCCTAGGCCCTAACCGACTGGCCTAGAGGCTAAATTGGCTAGGCTAGTGCCTAGGCCCTATAGTAGGCCTAGGGCCTTCCTGGCCTTGGGTTATAGGCCTAGCCTAGAGCTTTCGTAGCCACTAGGCCTACCTTTGATTTTAGAATATTATTTAAACCCAAAGGCCCTAGGCCTACTTTGTATCAAGGCGTGATCAAAATGATGAAGAATAGAACGGAAGACCAAGGGCCTGATTCAAATCTAGGGCCTACCTAGGCGGAGGCCTAGGCCTAGGCCTAGGGTCTTACACAGAAAACTCCCGGCAGTCCTCGGAGACCTTTCCCCTAGACGACCTCCCCGACGACGACGACGAGTAAATAAAATAAATAAATAAATAAATTTTTATTTAGAGTCTACCCACTCAGTTATAGAACTGATTTTCAGTGGGGGACAGGGCCTAAGCCTACAGACAACATGAACGATGACAGACGACTAGGTATACCACCTTTGGGTTTCTACTAGAAAAGAAACCCAAAGATACCACGGCGTGAGAACCTCCCCCCCGATTTCCTCCCCCTGCCCTTGGCTGATTGTGGCCAGCGTGGGTCTTTCCATTCCCATATTCCTAGGTTAGAGTGGCGCATAATGGCCTAGGCCCTCCGCCATAGGCTAACGGTTGATGCGCCCTTAAACCAAATTATTTATCTAAGGGGCCTAACCCCAGTTCATAATATAGGCCCAGTGGCGTTGCGCAAGTCCCAAGATTAATGTGTGGGCCCCTCGGAACAAGGGTAGAATGACGAAATGGGTTATTTTTAGGGTTACCATAAGTGTCTCAGCAAAAAAGAGGACATTTCGTTCACAGACATTCGCAGACTACAAGGGGTCTGGGGCGGAGCCCCAGCCGCCGGAGGCGAAATTTTTTTTGGACATTTTTACCGTCGGGATGACGTTTAGAGCGATCTGAACAAGGGTCAAGGAAGGACATTGGTGCCGACGCCTTTTAAATTGAGGGGTTATTTTTTAAATGAACACTACATTTTATGACAAAACTAAGACAAGTGGCCTCGGTTCGGTCTACAACACTTCCTAACATACGCCGTACGACGTGGACACAAGGCACGAAACGTACGAAAATGGTAACTAAATCACGTGATAGTACACTGCTTGCTGCACAGCCTGGCGTGTTGTGACACGCTCGGACATGATCGGCTGCTCGTATTCGGCGGTTTACGGTCGGTGGATGGTAAGTGAGGGGGCGGAAGGTGCGCATGCGCCTCTGCATGGAATTGGGTGAAATAACCGGACATTTGCATTATTTTGAAAAAACCGCCCGGACGCCCGGACAGACATAAAAAAAGAGGACATGTCCGGCTTTAACCGGACGTATGGTAACCCTAGTTATTTTGCACCAATTTTTTTTGTTGTTGTTCAAAACCATGCAAAATCACTGTTTATTGAAAATAAACTCGCGGAAACCCACAATTACCGACAATAAAAAAAAAAACATGATAAAACGTAGAGAGGAGTGTCCTAGGCCTACTTGCTGCAATGTACTAACTGCAAATAACCTTACAAGAACATAATAAAAAAATAAAAAAAATCATCGTCACGTTTTTGCTGTTATAGGCCTAGGCCTAGTAACAAAAAAAACTTCAAAACCTTTAACGTCGCTATTTTAAACGCAAGTTCTTTTGTGGTGAAAGTCCTTTGGGCCTATATTTAAAATAGCGAGGTTAAAGGCTTATTGAAAAAGGTTGGTAGGCCTAGTAGGCCTAAGTAAAATCAAGACGTAGATGGCAAACATGGCGACCAAATGACAATGAAATGTGCGAGTGATTGTGTTCAATCTGTGTTCATTCTATAAAATTGGTATATTTTCAGAGTGATTAGTAGTATAAATAAATCGTTAATAATGAGTTCTTTATTTATTTCTCATTTGAGGTTTTGTTATTGTTTTTCTTTAAAAAAAAACAGTGTTAAAAAGTTAGACCGCACCAACTGAACTAGGCCTAGTACCAATACGACCGATTCAAGCAAACTTTAAGTGATTAAATAAGTCCAGAAACTACTTTCCGCGGCCAAAAACCAAGTAAATACATAATAATATTCAGTCAGAAAAAGGAAAATCATAAATCTAATGCAAAATAACATTTCCGTCAAATTACCCTTATACCGGGCCCCTCTCCCCCTGAAATTACTTCGTGACAAATTGCAAAAAGTAAAAAAAATTGGCATTGCTCTTTAAAAATGCATTATTTTGCTTTCTTTCTATTAAATTAGGCCTATAAGAATCGATTATTGCTGCTGGTGTTTTTCCTGTCAAATTTGTTGATTATTGCATCAGATACGAGTTTTCGAGCTTGCTCGCATTCAATGCTTAAAATGGAAAGTTCCTTCAATTCAAACGTTCTTTTGACATGCTCCTTAGATAATTCTTTATTAGTTTTAACTTTAAAAATGAACATTCAGCGGTTGCGACAGTGACCGACCGGTATCGTTTTAAATAGTAGATGGACAGTGACGACGTCAGGTAACCTAGGCTATATTTGAATTTGATGTTATGGCATTGTTCGTAACGATTAAAAGTTTTGATGATTCTATAATCGAATAAGGATCACTCTTAGCATTGTTAATTGTTTTCTAATAACGCTTCAAAAACTAACATATGCGACGGAAAATCGTCGGTCAGATCGTCTTTGTATAGGCCTACACTGATGGGAATGATTTGGTTGATTTGAATAATTTATCATCAGTAGCACTCGTCAACTCACAGCTAGGAAAATAAACCTAGGCCTATAAACAACAAGCTGTCCATTCCTTGAAAGCGGTTTTTCAGTTGGCACTTGATCACATCGATGTTTGCGTAAAAGACCGAAATCTTGATAGACCAGCTCCCAGATAGGAAACTCACCTGCATAGGAATGGTGACCCATATATTATAATAGGCCTTGGTTGATTATTTTGGAGGCCAGTGGTGGGTGCCCGGGGTATAGGGGTGCCCAGGGTCAATAATTGTGATGAAATTTTCAACAGTTAGTATTTTTTCAAGGCCAAATCGTTGAACGAAATCTATTTTAGACTTTTAATTTGTGTAAGGAATTAAAAATAGAATTTTGTCCACATTTTCATTTTCTTGTAATGTCCCTTTTATTTTTACTTTTCCAAAAAAAAAAGTCGAAATGGCCCCAAATTGACCGTTTTGGTTAAAACTTTTATATCTAGGGGGAGGGGGGGGGGGGGGATCTGACAATCGTTGGTCTTCTAAGAGTTTGTGAGAACGATTCCTTGTTTGCCCCTGCTACAAGTGTAGATAGGCCTATAAGCCTATAGCAAATATTTGAATGTGCCATTTTCTTTTGAATTGTTTTTTCTTCTTTTTCTCTTCTTTGTTTTTTTGATTTGATGATCATTTTAGAGAGCGCGATCATAACATTAAGTACGTCTGTAGGGTAGGCCTACTATAACGGAATCTTAAGCCTATCAAGGAGTCGTTTATTAAGACTATCGACTTGGACATAGATTTGTTTATTACTGCAAACTTAAAACCCAAGTGTCCATTATAAAAGGCTAAAGTTATAGGCCTAAAATAATTTTTAGTAATTATAATTTCTGTTTTTTCCTCTGTACACTAGTATAATTAACTCATATTTTGGCCCATGAACTCAGCTTGACCAGTGCCCCCCCCCCCCCCCCCCCCACAAGCGCACCTGTTACAAAATTCTAGCTGCAACCCACTTGGCATAGGCCTAGGCCCTATGCTACGCTTTGAAGAGGTACCAAAGGTCACAAATATTGAGTAGGCTTAGATATTGGTTCTTTATCAACATTTGCGTGAAATATGATAACGATGTTATTAACTATTTACCCAGGGAGAAAAAAGAAACAGAAAGCTAAGCGCTTAAACCATCTTCTGTGCTAGCTAATTTACCCTGGTCTCGGCCATTAAAGTATCTCAGTCCACCTAATCAAGTTTTAACGTTTATTCAAAGGGCCTAGGCTTAGTTTGTATCAAAACAAAATTTGCCTACATAGGCCTAGGCAGTTATTATTATAATTATTATTAAATTAGGGCTTATTCATTTCCCTCCATTAAGTAGGAAGGTTGACAGTGAAGGGCACATTTGTAAAAACTGTCTGTAACAAAAGTTCCCTGCCAGGCTGAAATGAGTGTCAATGCCCCCGGTTGTTCCTGTTTTTTTTTTTAGCTAGTAGGCCCTGTGCAGCAGTGGTATAGGGTGCATACCGTTACTTCTCTAAATCCACTTTAACTGTTAACCACCAGATCCAAAAATACTCATTCCGACCTGTTGCGTATGTTTTACAAACACACTCCTCAACCTGTAGGTTAATAAGAATGCAAAATGTATGTTTGTGGTGGGTGAATAAATAAATTCCAGGTAGGAGACCAAGGGGCAGACCACGACAACAATGGCAGAATAGTGTGAGAAAAGATGTAGAGCAGTGTGGAGGAGACTGGAATGTGGTGGATGAAGAGGAGTGGTGGCAGGACAAAAGAAGATGGAGAGGCCTGTCTTCAATGCCGGCCCAACGCAGGGTTGTACGTGGCAACAGATAATGATGATGATGAGGATTAGGAATGTGAAAAATTGCCTTTTAAATATTTTTATTTATTCGCATAATATAGGCCCTATCGATAGATCTTCTTGCAGCCACAAAATTATAAGTGAATCAACCAAACTGTTTATATAATTGCTTATTTGATTTTAATTTTTGAAAATTTATTCAAAAGATTTCATTCATGTTTTTAATTTAAATTTAATTTTGATTGATTTCATTTCACTTAGTAGGCCTAGGCCCTAGTATAAATGAAATGAAATGAAATGATGTGTTGTCATAAATATTGTTTGTGTGTGGCTGCCTACATTTTTGGAAATTGTGTGTGCAATCATGTAATCTTAGTTTTATTTATTGTAGGCATACTCATTTTTAAATCAGTTTTTTAACTGAATAGGATATAAACGTTAAATAAATAAACAATAGAATAGGTGTTCTTAGCCTAGCCTGTAGAGTCTACTACTGAAATTCTATAGTGTGCCAGATTTTAATTTTAATGACAAGCCAATCCTGTTGGCTCCAATGCCATTGATGCATGAACAATTGTCAACCAGAGACAGGGACGTAGCCGCGTAGATTTGTGCCCTGGCCCTGAGAGATTGAGGGCCCCTGGGTCCCTCAAGGGGGCCCATCGAACAGCCTTGCACCCAGGCCTTTGAATTCCTAGCTATGCCACTGACCAGAGATTAGTTTTTTTTAAATAGGAAACCCCAACCAAACTATATAGTTGAGCCTTGACAACGATCCAACAAATAAACCCTAAACAAGCTTTATTAGAATATCCAAAGAGTCCAGCCTTGTTTTAGGCCTCGCTACACTTTGAAGAACCACAACATAATTTAAATTATTGCCATATCATATAGGCCTACAACTGGGCTTGTACTAACAATTTCTTAAACAAAGTGGTTTAATTGCAGGTTATACTTGAAGGCTTCACGAGTTACAGACTACGAACAGTAGTAGACCCCTTTGATAAAGGATTCAATGCCATAGTAGGTAAAAATGGGTCGGGAAAATCAAATCTCTTTTATGGTAAGTGATATTTTTTATTAAATTTACTTGGGCCTATTTTGTACTTTATCAATTATCTTTGATATTAAATTATAATGGAGTGAAATGTGTAGGTCTTATTGCTCTATAACTTTTGCAAGTTGGTTTTGGTTTTGATATCTGTTAAAAGTGAAGTCACTCAACGCGCTTCGTGCATACACACCTTGCTTCACGCGATACCCTTATCTAACCATGGATATTTAGAACTGAATAACAGCAAATGAAAACACTTTAAAAAGTAAGAAATACTAAAAAAATGTTGGGTACGTGCATCATCTACAAACACTAGCATTGCACCTAGACTTGTTCCCGATTAGTGAAACCCTCTCACTGCTCCGCAAGTATTTCATCACTCACGTCTTAAGAACCGTTCTTCATTGATAGCATTAAACGATGACAACAACCACGCATCCTATCAGTCGGGTCTCAACTTTTACAACTGAAAGCCATATACAAATAACAAAACGAGGCCAAAGATGCAGGTTGAACCGGCTAGTCGGAACTTGGCTGGTGTGATAAACGTAGTCCAACCCCATCAAGGGTCAACAAAATGACAATGTCCATATTATTAACAAATTACAATTGTTAACTTAGGCTATGTTAAATGTTTACCATGGCTGCAAATAAATACAGTTCAGTATTTATAGGCCTTGTAGTTTTAAATACCAGACTGTTTTTGCTAGTGACGCCTAGATCTTTCCAGTTGTGTAGGGCCTACTGTTTTGCTATGCTCTTCGTCAGATGGTGCTTGGCTCTGGATGAAGATAGGCCTATACAATGTTTTTCCAACTCAACTTGGTCAAAAATGTTGGTCACAATCTTATTTAATTAAGGTTTTTAATTAATGTACTAATTTATTTTGCAGCACTTCAGTTTGTCTTAAGTGAAGAGTTTGCCAGCCTTTCTGCTAAGCAAAGACTAGATATAATTCACAGTGATGGTAGGCCTACTGGAACAAGAGTTCGTAATGCGTACGTGATTATTATTTTTGATAATACAGATGACCGTCTGCCGGTAAGTAGCATTAAATAAATAAATGAATAAATAAATTTGTATTTCGAGTCTACTGTTTCTGTACCTATCTTGTGTTAAGCATAATGAAGACAATCACCGACTGATTATCAAATCACCAAGTAAAATCTACTCTACAATATAAACAAAATTTGGGGGGGCAAGTCTCGGACCCATAGATGTTAAAACACCTATAGTAGGCTAGATCAGCAGTCATTGGTCCACTTCCATGACAATTTGAAGCCATCTTGAAAGACTTGTCTGCATTTTAAGTAGATGGGAATGGGAGCGATTTGTAGCCAAAATATTTTTAAATATGGCCGTCAGTTTGACAGGTGAGCATACTAGCCATTACACCAAATGATTACTAAATTCCCTTATGAAATAACTTCTTATTGTTTCTGTTTGTGCATTCCCATGTTGCACAAGCTAAAACCATATCAAACAATCCAGTAAAATACTTTATTGCAGGGTTGGGACTTGACATTGATTATTTGATTTGACATCAATGTCAGAGCAAAATTGGCTATTGATTCCCCATCGATTTAGCATATTTAAAAAAAAAATAGAAAAATCGATGTCGGAACCATGTAAAAATCAAAAATTTTACTTTTTGCATTATAACATTATGTACCTATTTTTACATTAAAAAACTTTTTTTTTCTTTTAATGTCAAAAAGAATTTTGATGTCGATTTTTTTTTCGATGTGATGTCAAGATTATTGGTTTGACATTGCTTTTGTATTTATAATCGAATCCCAACCCTACTTTATTGCATTAAAAAGCATAAATTAAAACGCCAAATCGCCATCTTGAACAGTCTTGGGCACGTTCCCCCAAAAAAGGAACTTTAAAAAGTTAAGTTACTTCTGCCTAAAAAGGAACTAAAACGTTCCTCGTTCCTTTTCAATAAAAAAGGAACTGAAACGTTCCTCGTTCCTCAAAAGGAACTTATAGTTCCTTTCACGTTCCTTATACCATCACTGATTTAAACAATAATAAATGTGAAATGAGTTTATTTATCATTACTCTTATTTATTAAAGTGAGTCCCAGGCCATCTGTCGAGGGTGGCGCCATTTTCGAAAAAACAAGATGTCACATTGATATTTTCATACTGCAGTTTACGATATCAGCTACTGGAATTCGAAGGGATTACGATGGCGAAAGGAATTTATAAAGGAACGTTAAATTCGTTCCAAGTTCCCACGAAATAGTAACTTTGACGTTACAAGTTCCTGATCTAAGAAAAGGAACTCGTTCCCTCAAAAGTTCCTGAAAAAGGAACGCGTTACTAGGATCGCGTTCCTCCCCAAGACTGATCTTGAATATGGCAGATTGATTCTTCAATTTGCTACGCTCGCACCTATGCGGACGTATTGGAGACTGCGGATCTAGCCTACTAGGCCTATAAGTGTTAAATATCTATGCCCGGACCCACATTTTGATAGGCCTATCCGATATCGTCATAAATATCAATAAATTACTAATTTTTCCCTTAAACGTTGAAGGGAAAAATTCTCCAACAGCCAGATTAACAGCCTGAAAAATACTGTTTTCATTCTGGAAAAGTCTGGGAATTTTGTAACCTAAAATAAGTAGGCCTAGGTCTACATTGCTTGGTCTCATTGCTAAAAAAAAAATAGTATGTTTTGGTCAATTGTAGTAAAATGGGACTATATTGTTAATTTTCCTATAAAGAGCCAATTTTAGCTGATGATCTGTAGGGCCCAAAGGAAATATTTTTAAGCCTATTTCCCCAACTTTTTTAGCTTAGTTTTTCCAGTGAATTTAAAGTTGCATGTGTGAAATGTGTAGGCCGGTACCTTAATCAACAGCTGTTATCTGGACTGTCAATTTAGATTGATCAATATGGTCACTATTTGACCTAGAGTGATATGACTGGTTAAATTGACATGGTGCAATCCTAATTTCACTTTATGACCAGTACTAAGAGTCTTTTTACTAACTAAAACAACTTGTCTATCGACAGTGACAACTGAGATTGGATACGGCACTGCGCCTGGAGCAAGGTTCTCTTTGTTATGTTGTAAGTTGAACTGTTGATCAACAAGTAGGCTAAACAGGCCCAGGCCCCTGGTGGTCTACTGGTTCAGACATTTGCCCAGCAAGCTGGAGACTCGGGTAAAATCCTTGGTCAAGTTGGATTGTTTTCCACATATTACCAATTCCCTCTTTAGGTGTGATACTGATAAACGATCCAGATAGGATAACAAAAATAGGTACTTGCCTACAGAAAGTTGGAGTAATGAGTGTCCTTTACCTGTAGGGTGTGTGTAGGTATGGTTCCCGGTTCCAACTTGGTATTACCCATTCCTATTAGTCTATTAGTATTATTAACTACCCATTCTGTTATTTTGACCATCGTCTATTGTTATGAGACAAAATAGTATAATCACAATATTCCCATGGGCCTACAGGAACGTGGTGGGCAAGTTCCTCCACTAAATTTCCACTGAAATTCAAGCAGCTAATTTATTTGTGCTTTCTTACTTGTTGTGTTCCTTTTCATTTGTGATTGAACACTGACGGGGAACAGGTTTAAGTAGGCTAGCTTGGATAACTTCATAAACCACAAATTAAAGAGAGCATGGCTTTTATTAAATCTTTTCTGCAGTAGCTTTACCTTTATGTGACAATCTTAAAATATTGACAAATTGGAATGATTGCTTTTCATGCCAGTCAGAAATTTACATTCAAAGAACCTTCTTAGGGAACAAGAGAATACCTTTGGCTTTAGAAATTCAATGTGAGCTATTTTCTTGTTAACAATAGGGCTAACAAAAAAGATAAGAACATACTTTTTAGGTAACTACCGTATATGGAAAGTGCCATATAAGTTGTAGCTTGTTTAACGTACTGA
This sequence comes from Sweltsa coloradensis, assembly GCA_024449915.1. NCBI lineage: Eukaryota > Metazoa > Arthropoda > Insecta > Plecoptera > Chloroperlidae > Sweltsa > Sweltsa coloradensis. Next base: position 37,627 of record JAMZAV010000941.1, read on the forward strand.
TCTTGTTAATTTGACAAAAGATACCTATTAAGAAACTTTTCTTTTTCACTTTTTTAACCCTCCGTCACTCCGCGGAATTTCTTAACACCATCCCTCGTGTGGGGTTTCTCAAACCCCAAATTATTTTGGGCTGTAATAAGTGCAGTAGGATGTTTTGGGTATTTCTATCTGTGCTCATATGATTTATGGAACTACTATGTAGGTGGTTGTTACTGGGAGGACAGTGAAATAAAATGCCAATGAACCTTTTTGTATGAAATATTTTTTTATTGTATTTTTTAGATTTAAAAAATGGACATTTTCAAAATATTCAAAAAAGGTGTCAAAATAATGCAATTTTAAGTTTTGTTTCACTTTTTAGTAATAAACATGAACCAGTTAGTAAATTGCAAGAAGAATTTTATCCAAAATTTCAAAATTTCAGCCAAAATAGCATTGAGTTTCCCTATGCTGTTACTGTAACGTGATCACTCGCGCGGGGTTTCAGTAACCCCAGCCAAGTTAAGACCGGCAATATAACGACACTAAAAGCCCTAATGATTAGAGGGTTACAAATTTCGCTAACAGATAGAGTGACTTGAAGGTACTGAGAATCTAGAGTCGGTTAAACAGTCCGATGCAGAGAAACAAAGTCAAATGTAGACCCTGGGGTTTGTAGAACCCCACGTGAGTGACGGAGGGTTAACTTAAAAGTGTCCATAAAGATATCTCATTGCAAGTTAAAGTGACATATTGCTAGCTCTATAAACATGTCAACTAGGAGTCTAGGCATTTTTCGTTATCTATGAGAAATAGGCCTACAATTTACACAATCCTAAATGTATTTACAACAGATATAAATTTCAAAAATGTGTTCCTTAACATACTTTACCTTTGGTTTCTGGTACATGGCCATTATGTTGACGGTCCGTGGAGAATTATGTAGTTGTTATACAAAATTAAAGTAAATAAATACATTTATACCACCTACTCAGTTCACTCAGTCAAAAGAATTTGTGGGTGGATTATTTTCTATTTTCCAGGGAGAAGGTAGCCTACTAGTAATTCTAAAACAATTGCGCTACTGGTTTTTATTTTATAGTATGCCACTAAACAATGTATTACGATAAGAAGTGATTTTTCGGTTTAACCCATGGTGTTATTAATTAGCCATTCTGTCCTTGACTCTAAGGTAGGGTGGGAATTGTGTGAGCTAGAAATTTTTAGCAATGTACAAACAATTAACGGCACCATTTAATTGTTAAATGCGCACTTTGTGATGATAATGATGAAGTAAGATGTGGTAAGGCCTAATTGAAGTGCTAGCAGAAACTTCAAACAAACCGGTAAGTCAAAATAAAGCTAACGAACGGTAAACAAGAATCCATGATTTTGACTGAAAACATTATTTGGACTCTTAATATTATAGGACGCAGCATCGATAGTATAAACCTTAACGTGAGAAGTAGTCTATATATTTTTCAACAAATGTAGCTTAGTGTAGCTTAGTAGTTTTAGGGCGCTTCAACGGCAAAGATTATTCGCGCCTCCAAGATATTTAGTTAACTATGTATAAATGTAAAATACGGTTAATAAGGTTAAATGTGTTTTTCAAATCATTGTCATGAAAAGAATTGCCAAGGTCGATATATTTGTAGACAGTCAAATCGGGAAAAGGTATAGGCCTACATGCAAAAGTTGTCATATGTAGAAAATGCCAAATTACCAAATCATAATCATAATCATAATCAGGAAAACGTTGCCAACGTCGTCATAATGAATAGCAAGTCAACATGCTTCATGGATTTTTTTTTTTTTTTTTTAAATATAGGCCTATATATGATCTGTCATAGTTTATCGATCAGATTGCTTAGGTTAAGAAATGTGATAAGTTTTTCACTGTTTTCATAAGACAAAAGTTCTTCATGTGATAGATTTAAATTCAATTGGAGTCTCAAACCATCATACTTAGAGCAGTCAGTCAACAAATGATGTATGAATAGCAACACATCACACCTGTCGCAAATCGGAGCAATCTTATCTCTGGTAAAAAGATAGGCATGGGTGAGGTGTGTGTGCCCTATTCGTACTCGCGCCAATACAACCTCCTCACGACAAATGTACAAACGACAAATGTAGCTTAGCTTATGAAGTTGACTTAATTCATTTTCAGGTGAAAGTTAAAAATTAAATTAAAAAATAGGGAGATGTAGCCTAATATTTTGTTTACAAAATTACAAACATTATGTGTGATTAATTTTGTCAATATAAGCCTACAAAGAAAACAAAATTAAACTTGTTTCTTATGTTAAAAAAGTCTTTAAAAATTTAAAATAGACAATTTTGAAGACAATTTGCAGTCAGTGTAACTGGCCATGTATTTATATAAATAAAGCACATAGTATATTTAATCACTTGCTGCAGTCCTTCAGATTTTGCGAATATTTTTACCGGTCTGCGAGTTAGTTTGGGAACAACTGTACTAGGCTACTAGGCCCTATACCACAAACATTTTAAGTCAGGGGTCAGCAACCTATAGTGTGCGTGCCACTGCATGCAAAGCCCTTCCCTATGGCACGTGCCTTGGCCTAGATGTAACATTTAAATATGTTTAGTTAATGCCAATTATGCAGTTATCGCTATTTCTTCTTTTAAATTGGAATTTTTCTGCATTATTCATCAACAAAATTTGTGTGCCAACATCTCATGCTGGCTTTAAGAAGTCCGTTCTGCAATAGATCATCAGCAGTTAGGTAGGCCTATGCATTTGGACGAAATGGAATCCCAATCATTTGATTCACCTGAACTAGTAAACTTCATTGTGATGTTCGATAGTTCAGTGCAGGGAAAGTTTGGGATCGGTTCGACGAGTGACGTATTGATGTAAGTTTTTTGCTTGACTTAATAAAAGCATATTATTATACAAAATTTGAAAATTCTTAGCAGACATTACCATTTACCATAGTCACGCATCGCAATGAATCGAACAAACGCCTTATCACGGTAGAAAGATAAGTTTCATGTCCGTTCGAATGATGAAAGTTATTATGCGAAACAATGAGATTTTCATAACTGTGGTCACGTCAAGAAAGTTAAAATGTTTTCCAAAAACGTTATACCAGTATTTAATATGTAGGCCTACTATTTTTGTACATGAATTTTTTGAACTATCAACAAATGTCCATTTTGGTATGCTAAATTTGTACTGGCATAAAAACATGATAAACTGGTAATTACTAGTTTTATTTTATTTTATTTTGGCACCCACGCTGCAATGCCCCTGTTCTAAGTATACCATAGTTACAATTTGATTTTTCAGAATACAAAAAAAGAGGTGGTGATACGTCGGTTGATTGGTTTGAAAGAAGACCAATACTTTTACAACAATATGAAAAAGTCGCGCAATGAAGTAATTCACACTCTAGAGGCTGCTGGCTTCCCAAAGACAAATCCATACAACATTGTAAAGCAAGGAATGATCAACCAACTTGCCACTGATCCTGACGCAGCTCGTTTGAAATTGCTTCGAGAAGTAGCAGGCTCAGCAGACTTTGAAGAGCGAAAGGAGAAATCAAACGAGGCTTTAATTGGTGAATTTAATTTCTTTTATGGTTCATTGTTTTATGTAGGTAGCAGCTTTGGGTATATATAGCTCGATGTTAAAACTTTTAGTTCTATTTTTTAAATTCAAAAAATGGTTTCAAGCATACCTTGGAATTTGAATTAAGGGAGGACTTGACCTCCCACCATTAGGGATGGTCAATTGGTCATCAATATAAAATATTAGTGTCAATTATCAAAGGGCAATCATTATTTATGATTATTTAAGGCCAATGTATTGATATTGAGATATTTTTAATTTAGATTCTGGCTATTTAATAAATAACTATTTGTATTTTCATTTTTCAACATCAATTTGGGCCTAGGCCTATTCTATTTGATACGGCATTGATATCGCAGGTAATCGAGAATTATTTCCGTAGAGAAACGATTGTGTCATCTCAGAAAGTGAAAAATATTGCAATATTGTAGCTTTATTATCAAAGTAAACTTTTCCGATATTATAGTCGGCAGTTGGCTGGATGGGCTGCTGTCCGAGCAAGGAGCAGACGAGAAGATTCCAGTTATTTTATTGTTTTTTGTTGAAAGTGAAAGTGTCGTGGGAAGATCACACATAATAAATTGATAGGTCTAAAATTGTTTTGAATTAGCCTTGTTACATTGTTTATTTTATTTTTTTATTTGTGGCTACATTGCAACACACAGTCCCAGAAGTGCAATTTACCAAACATTACATTGGGTATCAAAGCAATACATAATGCTACAATACAATACCATAGGATAAACTAGTATAATACTAGTTATATAAAGATGACTACAAAAATTATTTTAACATGAATGTATGTGTGTAGTGTTGTATGTATGTTTGAGTGTGTAAGTGTAAATATAAATTATGTGTGCATACATGAGTGACTGAATAGTAAATACATTTTAGTGAAGTTAATTATCAGTTATTTCTTTTACTTTATTTTGAAAGTGATTAATATTACGTAGGCCTATTGTATTGTACAAATCTAAGTGAGGCCTATTCAATGGCAAAAGATTGTTATAAGTAGACTGCAACCTTATTAAACAGGAATACTTGTGCACATCAATGTGACTGGAGGGAAGATGAAACCGTTTATGAATACGAGTATTCCTCGGTGGCACACGATAGTTCAATAATTCGATTAGAGGCGAGTCAAGCAGGTTATTTGCTATTTTATAGAGCAGAACAATGTCCATAAATTTCCCCCGGCTTTCAAGAGTAGGACCTACTTAGCTTATTGTCAGAACACATGCCCAGATAATCTACTGGTATTCCGTATTTGTAGAGATACGTATTATTTTAGCGGTTTTTCATACTAAATCAGTGAACGTGTATTTTGTAAAATGCTCTAACCCCTTATCTGTTCATGCCGTAAATATACGTGCCGTAACACTTCCCACTTCGTGTGTCTGTGTATGCCGTATATAAACGCGTATTATCGCCAGCAGCTGAGGTCTTCATTCTAGCAATTTTCGTTCTGTTATGTTGGTGGTAGATGATCGATTTTTCGAGGCTACCCTAAGGGGAATAGGAGCCTATTGCTTCATTTGTGCATAGTGGCGTCGCGTAAGGGTTGTTTATTGATGAGCGTAGCGAGCGAAGCGAAAACTTCAATTTCACTGACCCTCAAAAAATTTAGCTCGGTTGTTTTTTTGTGTGTTTGTTTGTTTTTTTTTTTGTTTGTTTTTTTGTCTGTTTGTTAGCACGATTCCGGCAAACGGCATAAGCGATCTTGATGAAAATTTGACAGGACCTTCGAAATCTCTGAACTTAGACTGCCACGTTTTGGGTACAATCGAAGAAATATTTATCATGAAAATCGCAATTTTACGATTTTTTTCGATTTTTAGTGCGATATTTTCGTGACATTTGGGCCGATTCTGACCAAACGGTGGGGCTACAAAGTTCATACTTTAAATGGACATTAAGGTTATGGTGATGTGGTACCTTGTGAAAAAAAGTTGAAAAAGGTAACCAGAACCATAAAAAAACGTACTTTTACGATTTTTTCGATTTTTAGTGCGATATTTTCGTGACATTGGGCCGATTCTGACCAAACGGGTGGGGCTACAACGTTCATATTTCACATGAACATTAAGGTTATGGTGATGTAGTACCTTTTTAAAGAAAAGTTGAAAAAGTAAGCCAGAATCCATAGAAGAAAGGTTTAGATATGAGTCTTTTTGAGGTTTATAATAACCATTAACCAGTAACATTTGAAACTCGACAACAATCACCTACAATGCATTCACAAAGCACTTGCAAAGGAAAAGTGGTCCCACCAAACAAAAACTTACAAAAAACGCTCATCCATCAACGCGGCGGGACTTTAGCGTTTCCTAGTATATCCAGAACATGTCGGTTATTGGATGAGCGAAGCGAAGACTTCAATTTCACTGACCCCCCAAAAATTTAGCTCGTGTTTTTTGTTTGTTTTTTTTTTCTTTTTTTTTTTTGTTGTTTTTGCCCGTTTGTTCGCACGATTCCGGGCAAACGGCATATGAATCTTGATGAAAATTGAAGGGGACCTTCGAATCTCTGAACTTAGACGTGCCCGTTTTTGGGTACAATCGAAGAAATATTTCTCATGAATATCGCACTTTTACGATTTTTTCGATTTTAGAGCGATATTTGTGCCATTTGGTCAATTCTGACCAAACGGGTGAGGCTACAACGTTCATATTTCACATGGACATTAAGGTAATGGTGATGTATAGCTTCTGAAAGAAAAGTTGAAAAGATAGTCAGAATCTATAGAAATAAAGCTTTTAATATAAGTTTTTGACTTTTAATGCGATATTTTCGTGCCATTTGGGCATTCGACCAAACGGGTGGGCCTTCAACGTTCATATTATACATGGACATTAAGGTTATGGTGATGAAGAACCTTTTAAATGCAAAGTAGTTTCAACTCAAGTATAAATAAGGGTATTTTACCTAAAAATTAATACACAGGGGAAGAACCACTTCTGAAAATAAATTCCACAGTTGAGGGGTTACATGCTAATTTTACTAAGAATAATTTTTTTCCAAATCTACTGAGAACTACATAGTAAGTTTTAAAGCATTATATTGTTATCTAACGTTTAATGTTTAATGTGGCCATATTGAATTGAAATGTCCCTATGATTCATCATTTACCATTAGAAGTACAAAAAACACCCCAGATTTGGGGTTTTGGTGGAAAAGAAAAAAATATGCTGAAAAAAGTATCTCTAGGTATACTTTTGAATAAATTGGAAGCTTATGGTTTATCAGGTTAACGTGATGGCATGGTTTAGTAGCTATTTAGCAAATAGTATTAGCCTTGAAGCACAAATGTTTGAAATATCATTGTTGTACCGGTACTCTCTCTAGTAGCAATTTTTGTGACATGATTTTGAGAAGTTTCAGGAGAGTTCACACACAAAACGTTTTGTGGAATGAAAGTAATATGTGTACCCTAATCACTATAATATGGACTTTGTATGTTTTAGCGACACACATCAAAATGGACAGTTGCAAAAAGAAAATGAATTTAATTAGGGGTCGCCTAGAGAAGTTACGAGAAGAAGAAGAGGTTCTTAAAGAGTTTCAAGCAATTGACAAGAAGCAGCGAATCATTGAATACGTTTTGAATACACGTGATGCTACATCTACAAAGGAGCAATTAGATGAGGTCAGATCTCTTGTTCTTGGCCTAAATAGTACCTAACGTTTTACAAGTCAAAACTACTTGCCTTTGATAGTAACTTTTAAGAGTTATAAGCCTAACAAACTAAATAGCCTAGTTAAGTTCAGTTCAGTTCCAGCAGTCTTGCGTACAACTTATAAAAATTTAAGTTACCTACATCCCTTTAATAGTAACTTTTAAACATTAAAAGTTCCTTGTCTAAAAAAGTAACTGAAAATTACTTTGACAATTAAAAGTTATTTTTAGTTAGTTAGTTAGTTAGTTAGTTAGTTAGTTAGTTAATGTTGTTAGGGCACTCAACAGTAGAGTTATCAGTGCCCATGTCAAGTGTATTGGAATCTTTCAAATTTTCTTTTTCCATAATTGTGGATTACCACCATGTTTTCTTCTTTCCAAAGGGAGGAACGTAAGGTAAGACGCTGGGGGTTAATGGGAAGGAGTGAGGATGTTGAATAGGATGGGTTAAACTGGGGTGGAACGGAGGAGTGCTCGTTGCAGAGAGGGCCGGCAAGTATGGAGAAGAAAAAAGTGAAAGAAGAAAATAAATATGAGTAAGGCTGTGTGAATGAAGAATGGTGTGATAAAAAGTTGCGCGAGAGCTCTCTCTGCAACACGCACCCCAACCGGCCAGAGCTCGCCATTAGTTTTGGGGAATACACTACTCCCCTACTCACAGGCCAAACCACGGAAAGGTAGCGAGTTGGACTTTGAAGGCACGTTATTTTTAGGAAATATTGATGGGAAGAGTAGCAGTTTAAAAAAATGATAAACACTACTTCTTACCTGAAAAGGTTTATTTATTGAAAACATCGCCAGACCGGGTAGCAGATTCGGATCAATCGATTCCGCTATAAATAAAAATAAAATAACAACACTGGAAAATATTAAGTACGTAGAATCAAATTGGTAACTGTCACCAATGAAACACTAGCAATGAAACTTAAACATGTGAGACACAATAAGACGGAATGCGTATGCAGTGCCGGACCGTTACGTGCTCGATGGCCGGTGCGACAGAAACGAATAGTGGTTTTGTTCCTAAAAAGTAAAAATGGTCAACATCTACGACGGTCACTCACTGCATGTGCGTGAGTGCATGCAAACTCTTTCATACAACTTCAACAAAGCACTGATATTGCTTTCAGGTTTCATTCAACCGCTAATACAGTGGTTCTCAACCTTTCTTATTCGCGGGGCCGTTTGGATCAGTTCCTTGTCCCCATGTTGCCTTAAATTAGGTATACCATACCTTTATGTATCATCGAGAAGGAGCGTAGGTAGGATTTGTTTTCGGGGGCATGGTATGTTTTGTAGTGCTCAAAGTGTGTTGTAGAAAGGCAGTTTCATGGGAAAAGAACCAAGTCGGTAGGTTTTCCCCGTAACAGTAGCGTCGTAGGCGAAAATTTGGAAAGTTAGTTTTATTTAGAGTGCGTTTGGTGTGTTAAAAGAAAAGAGTGGGCTGAATGCAATACCGAAATAATATAGTTTTTGTAGTGGAAACTCCAGAAAACCACAAAAAAAAAAATTTAAACGGACTATTTTGCAAATCCACGGGGGTTGGGGGGAGTAAGTGCCCTTCCCCTTGCCATATGTCCCAACACCCTTGGTATTGATGGGAACCTATAGACCTAGTACACGTGTGGTTGTCTTATTTTAAAGCAAAATTTGCATTTTTAACATTTCTATTTTGGAATTATTATTATTATTATTTATAATATTTAATGCCTATCTTGACACCCCCCCTGACAAAGCTTCGCGCCCCCATTTTGGGGCGCGCCCCACGGGTTGAGAACCGCTGCGCTAATCCATGGTGGCGGGCGCTGGGTGGAGTACAGTTATGTATGAATTCTAGGAAACCAATTAAGGGTGGGGTGGGGTTGTTTCCAGGATTTTTGACCGGAAGTAAAAAGTAAAAAAGTATAGTCTGTTTCAAAAGTAACTTACAATTTTTTTTTTATTCCTTATTAATAGTAGGCCTAACTTTTAATGTTAAATGTTACTGCCGCGGAAAAAGTAACGCATTACCTTAAATTTACTACTCAACTCTGATTAGCACTTGTTATAAGTTACTTATGATGACTTAGTCTTATACGGATCGGGTTACACTTGTGAACTTATCTTACTTAACCCACCGGCTTACCCGCCGGTCGAATCAACAGGCTGTTCAGTGTTCATAATACCCTCCAAATTACCTGGCCGTCAGATCGATGGGCTGGAACAGCGCGCTACATTATCGGTCGTCATATGAGAATGGTTTTTCCAATTACCAAGAGATTGCACTCTATGTACTCTACGCACTTCGCTGCATCTGACGATATGTTTGGCTTGTATCGTGGTCAAGTTTGAGTGTTTCTATGCTTGAAGGAAAGATAGTTTGCATTCGTGGGCGGTATGGCGGCGCGCGGACTATGGCAATGTGCAATATTTTGCTTGTTAGGACGATTATGAGGGGTGTGATATTTTGGCACCAAGAAAAATTTGCAGGAGTGTTCATAATCTCAAGACATTAATTAAAGCTATATTTCAGAATTTGTTTGAGGGAAATCTGCTCATTTTTGTAGGAGCAGTAAACATTACATAACATACAACATACATACATAGTAAACATAACAACTGGAATGTGCTCCACACCCCCTTTTGCAAAAAATAAATGGATTTTAAGGGTAGCTCGCCTCGATTTTTAAAGGTAAGCTGATGGGTTACTAGTTAAAAAACAAGCTACTTATCAGGGAAATTATTGGAAGGAGTAGCAGTTTAAAGAAATTGAAAGACAATAACTTTATAGAGACAATAACCGATAACAGCGAGTTTGATGTGATTTGCATCTTGGAAACGTGGTTAAACAATAATAATTTTGACAGTGAAGTGGTAGACGACAACCAATACGCACTATACGCAGGGATAGGCGTCAAATGACGAACGCAAATAAAGTTAAAGAGAGGTGGAGGCGTGTTAATAGCCGTCAACACGCAATTACCCTCAAAACAGCGCGAGGATCTTGAAACGGAACAATGTGAAATCGTCTGGACCCAAATTAAAATCAGTGAACATTCCAACCTATTTGTCGGCTGTGTCTACCTACCACCGCCCCCTTCTCTACAAGTCATGGAAGAACTTCACTCGTCCGTATCCAGAGTCCACGCCGGGCTTCGACCCCGAGACAACATCCTCTTGTGCGGCGACTTCAATCTGCCTCAGGTAGCATGGGTTCCTGTTCAAAACGAAGCGAACCATCTCCAATCAGTGGTCAATGCAAACTCGCAGACAGTACTGGCATTTCACGAAATGTTGAGTGAATCCAGCCTAATACAAACCAACCCTATCCCCTCATGTAACAATCACTTTCTAGACCTTATTCTCTTCAATAATCCCGACATACCCATCTCTGTTAGCAACGCTCCTCAAGCTGTAAACTCTGATCATCAGGCACTCGCTACCGAAATTAGATTTCCTAGAAATCCTGTCAACCATAAACCAACAAACCGCCCCAGGTATAACTGGAAGAAAGCCGACCACAAGTTGTTGCTGGACAGGCTACAAGCATGCCGGTGGGTGACAATGGAACAATGTAAGCAAGAGGTAAACGAAGTATGCGCTGCATTCTATGCAGACCTATTAGAAATAATCGATAGTACGATCCCTTAACTCAAAATTAACCCCGCAAAATATCCGCCGTGGTTCGATAGGGAAACCATCAATCAGCTGCAAAATAAAAACCGCGCTCATAAGTCCTGGAAACGAACTGGCCTGACCTGCGATAAAATTGAATTCCAGTGCAAACGATTACAATTTAAAAAACTTAAAAGTACACAAGCACAAAGAATACCTCCGAAAAATAGACTCAAACCTGGCATCAAACCCAAAACAACTTTGGAGCTTTGTTCGTCATAAAACGCGTACTAGGCGCATCCCGGTTGAAGTAGAATTAAATGGAAAACAACCGCGGGACATAAACTCGTGCTGTGAGTTATTCTCGGACTTCTTCAAGACAACATTTTGTCCGCCCACCACCACCAAACACATACAACACGTCCCTCAGCCGTCAAACGAAGCATTGTCTGATTTCGTCATCACAAGTACGGAGGTGGAAGAATGTCTACGGAACCTAGACAACACAAAATATCCTGGGCCGGACAAAATACCCATTAGCACAATAAAACATTGCAGGCGGGCTATTTCAAAGCCATTGACGAAAATATTCAACATTTCACTATCGACTGGGTCTTTTCCAACCAGGTGGAAACATGCGAACGTCACCCCTGTCTTAAAGAACGGCAGTCAACGTAACGTAACTAACTATAGACCTATCTCCTTGCTCCCAATCTTCTCCAAAGTTTTCGAAAATTTAATTCACAAAAGAATTTCCAACTTTGTATCCAACCAAGTCGCCACGGAACAACATGGATTCATCAAGAAAAGATCAACAATAACAAACCTGGCGGTCTTCACTAACTGTATCGCGACTCACATCAACAATGGGGAACAGGTTGATGCTATATATACGGACTTTAGCAAAGCTTTCGATTGTGTAAACCACGAGTTACTACTTGCGAAACTGAAGGGCTTTGGTATCTGCGGGAAACTCCACTATCTACTCACGAGCTACCTCAGCGCCCGGACGCAGTCTGTAATGATCAGCGAGGGCACTTCATCACCTGTTTGCGTCACATCCGGTGTGCCCCAGGGCTCGATCCTAGGACCCCTAATGTTTACCCTATTCGTAAACGATATACCTAAGTGTTTCAAGTCAAGCTCGTGCCTCATGTACGCAGATGACCTGAAAATTTTCAGGCCCATCCGTGATAAGAGCAAATGTGCGCTGCTTCAAGCCGACCTCAATGCTCTTGCTAACTGGTGCACTTTATGGGAACTCGATCTAAATGTTGGGAAGTGCAATGCAATAACCTTCACAAATAAGAAAAAAAACTTTTCAACGTGCGACTATAAAATAAATGGTACGAAGCTTACTAAACTTGACACTGTAAAAGATCTAGTCCTTTTTATTAATAGTGATTTGACGTACAATAAACACATATCGCACATCAATCCCAAGGCTTTCAAGCTCCTCGGTTTTGTTAAGCAAAATTGCAGCAAGGACTTTTCTATTTCTACAATTAGGCGACTGTATGTTTCTTTGGTTAGACCGCAGGTGGATTACGCAAGCGTAATATACAACCCACACCACGCGACAGCCATAGCAAACCTAGAGCGTGTCCAGCAGCGTTTTATAAAATTAATCTGTTTTAAAAAGGGCGAAACTTATCATAGAAGTAACTGTGTCTCTTTGTGTACTGAAAATAATCTTGTGAAATTAAGTGACAGGCGTAAGTTTACTGACTTGGTATTTCTCCATAAAATCGTAAACAACGAAACAGATACCAATCTCATAGAATATGTTAATTATCACGTGCCCTCCAGATCGACAAGAAAAAACTGTACATTTTACATACTGAGGAGTCGCATTGACATCCATAAATATTCATGTATAAAACTCGTTCAACACACTCATTAACATACACAACACCCCCATGAACAATTACAAGTCACTGATCAGCCTTGCACTATCTAGTGCAAGTAACGTAAACATGTAAAATCATCACACACGCACACCGAAACACACTCACGACACGCATACTACATACATATACATACATACATACATACATACATACATACATACATAGACACACTCACGCATAATATGTTACACTTATTTTAGAATATAGTTCTAGTTCTTAGTTTAGTTTGAGTTGAACCAATCTATTATATTGCACTCGTGGGACAAGAGTCCTGTTGTCAATGTATAATAAATAATAATAAATAATTTAATTTGAAAAAATTATTTTATGAAAATACTGTAGTAATATTATATCTATATTGATGTACATAAGCCTGTTATTACTATATACTACGGTATACATTGCTGTAAAGTTGGGGTAGTAGTGGTTTATTAACCAAAAATAGCTTCTGAGAATGATTTTGTCAGAAACTAACTTTTTCAACTGTCTTGTAAGTTCATAATAAAAAGTAACTTTCAAGATTGATAAAATGGTCGCATTATCTAACCAAACTATCAAAAATGAAACACTGAGATACTGGGTCTTTCAAGGTGATTTAGGCATGTTATCTTTATTCCAAAAATGCTATTATTTAATTTGTGATGAGTGGTTAAACCCGTACAAAAGTGGTTTTATATTGTTTTATTTTTAACTGTTCTTGAGTTCCTCGTACGTGTTCAACAATCAAATCAACATATGCGATATGTCGATAACTTCTGCTATTTGTCAATCAAAACTGTATAAAATGTCTAGTAAAGGTTAAAGGCCTACTTTTGACTTACATTATAATTACCTAAGCTAAGAATGTTTGCTTTGCATTAACTGGTTCCCATACACTTTCAATTACTAATTAATAATACAGTACTATTACTCTGGCTGCTGGCATAGGTTTAGCTAGATAATACATCAACAAAGTAAAACGTTTGTGGCCATGGTAACTAAGTACACAACAATTCAGTTTTGTGAGTCACAAATTTAAAATGTTGAGTACTAGTTTCCATGGTCATAACTTTTTCCTTGTATTGACAATATATTCTAGACCTATTTTCTTGTATTATTTGCTATATGATTTGCTAATACATTTTGTGTCACTCTTTTAGTTGGAAAATCATCAAAAAGATATCGAAAGAAAACTTGAGCAGGAAACAAAGGAGCTGAGGGCTGCCTATGAAAACGCAAAGCAAGCTCAAGATCAACTTCATGCGGCAAAGGAAAATACAGAAAGAAGCACGGTTAGTTAGTTTACATCTCATCTCATTCTCAATTCTCTTGCCAAAATGTAAGTTAAATTGATATCATTTGCCACAGATTTTATCATTTTCAATTTTACTTTTCAGAAAGAAAAACACCTCCAGGAGACTGCTTATTATAAGTTGTATGCTCAAACATCTCAACTTCGATTCGAAATAGATGCCCTTGAGGAGAAAATTGTGACCGGTGAAGCCAAATTGCGGAATAAGGAAATCTATGTGAATTCATTGACAGATGATATTGCTGAGACTACTAACAAATTAGCAACACTCAATCCTGAGTGCGATGCAGCTACTAAGACGGCAGCAGAACAACAGGAACAGTAAGTTACCGCATATGTATAACATGCATATATGCAAGTCTCAGATTCCTATGCTTATATCCATATTAGATTAGGGTAGGCTAATCAAATAAAATTTTGATTGGGCCTATCAATTACACATTCATGGACTATTATAATTATATGTAGTTTTGTTGAATCATTGGATTTTATAACTGCTCAATCTTGATTCTAGCATCATTAGTTTCATTACATTAAAGGAGATGTAAAGAAATGAATCTCAAAGAGTTGAAAGTCTCTGTTTGACTTCAGTGAAAATATCTTGTCTTGTTTGCTTATAGATTGTCTGCCAAAGAAACACAGCAAAAAATCATACTTACCAAGCAGGTACACAACCATGAATACAAATCAAAGGAGGAAAGAAATGCATGGATTGATACCCAGCTCGAGTCATTAGGTGCTCAGATCCAAGAGCTGGAAATGCAAATGGGTGGCCTTAAGACAGACACTAATAAACAAAACAAATGTCAAAAGAAACTTGACCTTCAACTTAAGAATGCCAATGTCAACTTGCAGGCACAGAAAAGCCTTCTAGAGACCAGTAGGCAGAAGACTTCTCAGTTCAGGATCAAACAACATGATATTCAAGATCAAAAGAAGTAAGTCAATATCAGTTTGCTTACTTGAACCACGTAAAGCCATATTATCACATTGTGTTGTTCGTAACATATGCTAAACTTTAAATTATTTTATGAATTAAGAAAAAGAAAAAGAAAAAGAAAAGAAAAGAAATCGGTCAATAATTGAACAAGTCTCGAGCAATATTATGTAAAATGTACAGTGCGTGACATCACCACTCGTGACGTAGTTGGATTCCTACTGAGCTTCGCTATCAACCAACTCTACGATGAATGCGGCCGCTTCACCGCCCGCTCATTCAATACCATGGGCACGAGACGGGCAGTTGAAAAGTGTTTGTTTGCATCTCTATGCTTACCTCTCAATTTTATAGATGGTTTTGTAATTTTTATAAATTTGAGTTTTATTTTTATATTTTCCACCAGTTTCATTTGATACCTAATCGTCATTTTGTATCCTTTCGAAAAGTGTTTGGTACTCTAGCTTACTGTCACAAAGAGGTGTAAATTTTTTACAATTTGAGTTTAGGTTAATTTTATAGATTTTTTCCACCATTTCATTTGATACTAAATAACTCGTCCAAATTTGTGTTCTTTCCAACAAACTGTTTTCCATACTGTCACAAAGCAGGGCTACACAAGTAAATTTGCTGGTTACAAAACATTTAATTTAGGTGTTTACTTTTCGTAGCCGTATTTTAATTCCACTGGCGACCTTCTCCCACCTTTTAGAAAGGTGGAAAGATGCCACTCTCACCACGAACAATTGCTGTTTCTATTCACAAACCACAACATTTTGCATCACTGTCTGACAAATCAGCGGCTACAAACAGAATGCATTTACATAAAAATCTTATTTAGGAAGTGTTGCTGTCCCTCGTACACGAGGATAATTATATATATTTTCCATTTGACAAACTGCTAAATCAGCGAAGCGAAACGTAAAGCAGATGACGCGGACAATACAGCCTGTGCCGGTCACCTATCACAACGCAAATGGTGATGGCATGTTTCACTCACGTGTGATCGTTCGTCTGCATCATTCCGGTCCGTGTTACTTGTGTCCTGGAGTTAGTCAAAAATTCCGAGACGGCTCCATTTTACAGATGAACCCCCTACTACAGCCAACACGCTAGTCAGAGGTGTCGCGTTGGATTTGAGACAGGCATCCACCACCGTCACATGCCCCTAGGCGCGCATTAAAACAAATCGTTGTACAGGGTGTGTCAACCTTGGTCCAAGGTTGCCACAATTTGCATCTTTTTATTTTTTGCACATCTACGTTTTATAAAAATTCTTTATCTAATGTGATAATATTAGTGATGACATCGAGTCCAAAAAGTCCGAACCGGTTCCTCCGTCCCAGAACCAATTCGGAACCGGTTCTAAAAAAACGAAAAAAAAAAGTTACAATTTACAATCAGCAGGTCAAAAAGTGCCCTTAAAAAGCATTCTTCAAAGTTCAAACAATGCGCACGTCCTTGAACACCCATAGCCTATTGTGCAATCTGGAGTGGGATGGGCCTAGCATAGCTGAATAACTTTACAATCTGTGAGAAAAGAAGGTGCTGTTACGTAGTTACGTAAAAAAAAAAAATACATATTCCAATTTAAATTTTCAATTATTTAATACAAATTTTTAACATCACTTTGTAAAAAAAAAAAAATTGGGGGGTCGGGAACCGGTTTCCGGGTACCCGATGTCATCACTAGATAATATGCCTTTAATTGGGATGCAGGAATTTTTCAATTAACCATAAAACAAAATTATCTAGTTGGATGAGCGAAGCGAAGACTTCAATTTCACTGACCCCTCGAAAAATTGAGCTCCAATGTTTTTGTTTTTTGTTTTCGTTTTTGTTTTTTTGTCTCACGCGCTCTACCGGGCAAACGGCATGCGATCTTGATGAAAATTGGAGGGGACCTTCGAAATCTCTGAACTTAGACCTGCCACGCTTTTGGGTACAATCGAAGAAATATTTCTCATGAATATCGTACTTATACGATTTTTTAAAATTTTTAGTGCGATATTTTCGTGACATTTGGGCCGATTCTGACCAAACGGGTGGGGCTACAACGTTCATATTTTACATGGACATTAAGGTAATGGTGATGTATTGCTTTTTGAAAGAAAAAGTTGTAAAAGTTTGCCAGAATCCATAGAATAAAGGTTTTAATATGAGTTTTTTGGTTTTAATAACAATTAACAAGTAACAATAGAAACTTGACAACAATCACCTACAATGCATTCAAAAAGCACTTCCAAAGGAAAAGTGGTCCTACGCAAACTAAAAACTTACAAAAAACTCATCCATCAATGCGACTAAAAAAAGCGTTCGCGAAGCGGCCTAGTTTTAATAAAATGTTTTTGTATAACCACAAAAAGAAAATGTATTACACTATTACCCAGTAAGTGAGATACTGCGCAACGGTACCCGGTTTTTGACATCCCTAGAAGAGGGATAGAACCCCACTACACCCTTTGCCCCCCTCCCAAAGAATCTATGCTATCCCATTTCCATAACCAATCCGGTCCCTCACTACTTTTGCCTCTTCTTATTTAACTTCCCATGCTTCTTTCCATGCTCCACAAATTCTTGCCATACGGTACTTGTATTTTTTTAAATCACTATTTCTGATATACTTTTTCACTTGATGTTTTTTGTTTTAATTGCTCTCTAATCTAAAATGACTTGACTTGTTGCTACCGTACCGTACTGATTATTAGCAGATGCTCCTTCTATACCTCTGCTTAAATCAAGTGTACATATTTTAATGTTCCAGCAACCTGTGGAAAATGGAAGATGACCTTTTGGAACAGCGCAGAATTTTAGAAGAGGAGCATTTAAAAAATTCGCAGTTGTTGAAACGGAAATTGCCAAAGGTAGTTCATTGTGTTCTTTACACTAATTCTATACTTGTTTTGTTATATATTTCAATGTATGTTCTGAGTTACTATCTGTGATATGGTGTGGCTACCTACCACTTTTGTCTCTCTTTCTTCAAATGTTGCGATATTTTTTTTCTTTGCGACACTGATAGATCTAGGTTATGGTCTAACAAAATGTCAATTTCCAATACTGTAGGTCTATGTCTTCAGAGTTGGTACTAATAGAAGCTTCTATGAATGAATACGATATCAATGTGAAAAAGCACGGGTACAGAAAGCCAAACTAGGAAGTGAAGCCTACGTTTATAATAGAACGTTAAGATAATTTTTAAAAATGCTCATGTTATTTTCCAACATTGAAATATCTTTGATGGAAGGGCCAGGTTAAAAAATTGGCCTGTGTTGGGTAAATCTAACTTCGTCTCCGAACCTCCAGGGTCACCAAAACCATTCTTTATCATCCTTGTTGAAGCGCAATGTCTACAAAAAGCTACATGTCAATCCGAGGTTATGTTTTTTTTTATCAAGAGACGTGACACGTGCATGTATGGACAGAAAAGTGATGGATATAAAGGCAGAGGAGAATATTGTGACTGAGGGAACACCTGATGGTGACTATCTTGAAGTGGCTTGGTCGAGTGTTTTCAATAAATTCTCCTTGATTGTGAATGAGGGTTTACTTTTATTGAAGATTGGGCTTTTATATCCCGGACAAGTTCCAACACGTACCATATTACGCGATAATAGACTGCCATCGAGTAGTGGTCGCACCCCTATTTTCATTTGACCACACAATTTTTTTAAAGTAGGGTATTGAACACTATTGATAAATTGCTATGCATAATGGTTAAACCCACTTTTTTTTGCTTTATATTTTTAATTATACCTGTGGCATACATTTGCTAAAATAGGTTATTTCAAATTGAAAACATCCACTTTGAATTATAAGTTAAAAAGCCAAATAGTGTAGTTCTAATAAGGCAATCATTAAATACAGAGGAGAAAAATAGTCTCTGCCGAGTCTGGGTCAAGTTTGCTCCTTGTAACTGACTCAGACTGCATCAGTATCTCGTAGAATGTGGACAAAGAACCACTTGTTCACTTCTGTACTCTAGTACCCAATAGCGTTCTACTGACAGTTTAGTTTTTCGACGGTTCAACGTTAATGTCGGTGTGTGTTAACTGTTAATCTTAATGGGAGGGTTCAAATGTTGAATTGCTCCTTAAACGTGTACTGTAGTTTATTGTAAATTAATGTTATTAAATTCAGCATATGATTAGTAAAGCTACACACTTTTAAATGAAAATTAATAAGTAAAGTATAAACATACATAGGAATTTAATGAAAACTATAGTTTTCTGCTGGTATTAATCCAAATCCTTTGTGATAAGTTGTTTTAAGTCTATTTAAAGGGGTATCTAACTGCTAAACTAAAAAAATATATTTCATTCAGGCTAACTAGTAATGAATTTAGAAACTAACAAAAAAATTATTGGGGCCACCATGTCCTCCCAAAAAATTGTCAAACATTGACATTTTTCGAGCTAGGTCCCATGGGCAAAAATCTCCCATAAGAAATAACATGGGGACGATCTTTAAGCCCCGTGACCTTGGAGGATTTTGATCCAAAAAAAATTGGCCATTATTGACGTACTCGACGGCCTTTTCTGTAAATTTTCTATATTTTGTTTTGTAATTTGGGCAAGTAGTTCGGTCAAAAATGCTGATTACCTAGATGGGGTGTGATTTTGGAATGCATATTTTTGCGTGTTTGAGGGTATATTTGTGCATAGTTTCAAGACACGATGTTATAAAGGGGCATTTTAGATTGGTACTATGCTCTAGTATCTATGTGGACCAAAAAAGAAGCAGGTTAACGCCGATTTAGGAAATTTTCCAAAACACCAATTTTCGCCAATTTCTGGATCAAAAAAAATTTAAAAATTCGTGTTAAATCACAGTTTCAAGATATAATTTTTTAAACGGTCATTTAAGTGTAGTATTGTGCTATAGATCACGTGGTAAAAAATAATTTTTGGGGTTTTTAGCCCCTTTAAGCAGATCCTATTGTAAGTGACTTTCGTGCATAACCCTGACTAAATATCAAGCTCCCAATATGACACACTATGTACCGTACTCACTTTTATTTGAAACATTGATTGGTATAAATATAAAATGCAAGTGTGTATTGGTTATTCATGGACTATATACAGTGTTACTATTAAGTATTAACATAGTTTTTTTCCATTTAAGGAGGAGGTTTAAAATGTGATAAGCAAGTTGGTTTAATCGCTTAGAAAACTAACTGTATTTCCATCCCTAATCTCATCACAATGTTGACATTTTTGGTTCAATATAAATTTGCTCGTTTGCAAATTTGGACCGAAGTGATCACCATAGATTCCATCATGCATGGCAATATATTTTGGTAAAGTAGGTGTAATTATTGTAAACTTTTCTTCTCCCAACGGTCTATGTTTGTATGGTTATGTTAATAAATTTATAAGCAGCCTTAGGCAAGTTCCCCAAAATAAGGAACTTTGAATAGTTAAGCTACCTTTATAAGAAAATCAAAATAACCAAGTCAAGTTTCAGCTCCTTTTGAAAAATAGTAACTTTCAAGTTCCTCAAACGGAACTCAGTTCCCTTAAGTTCCTTGAAAAGTAAGCCATCTAAAAAAATTGTAAACCAATTAAAATAAAGAATCTAAAATAAGTGGGGTATCCATGAATTCTCAAAATCTTGGAAAGTCCCAACTAACAAGAACTTGACTCATTTTTGTTTTATAGCGTAGCCTCCCTTTAGTCAAGAGACAGTGAATTTAAACAAACAAACAATTAAGAAAATAATTTAAACATTTCTTTTCTAGGACCCTTAATTCATAATACCTTGCCTGAAAAATGTTTTGTTTCTTCTCTATGTTCTTTTAAAAATAACGTGAAGAAATGGCTCTTTGAAAAGGGATTAAATAACAATAATAATGCCCAATCTGTTCTAGCCTATTACTTGTCAACTTAGTCTCAAGGCTAAATTTTATTATAAAAATTCCTTTGTCTTTTTAGTTTAGTTTAGTTTAGTTTAGTTTGTTTTAAGAACTTTACCATATAAATTGCTTCCTTGCATAAATATATTTTATTTTTATTTTATTTATTTTTTTATTTATTATTTTTTCATGTTGTACAAACTACTATTAATTTAAACTCTATCTTTGCTAACATCTTGTAATTGTTTTAAATTTAACATGTATTATAACTGCCCACACACGAGCACTGTGCTTATGTGGGCTTCTCTCGACTATTCTCTTCTCTTGTTTGTTTATGTACCAATTGTATTTATTTTCTTGAGAATAAAAATTTTTCTGAATCTGAATCTGAAACTCCCAAATTCAGTGGAATTACCATAGTACGTATAAAGAACTTAAAATTTGTTTCACAACAAAATCCGTGAAGAAAATTGGATGTATTTTCATAAAGTTCCCTAAAATGTTCCTTGTTCCATTACTAGAAAGACTGTTTATAAATTGTTTACTTACTGCTAAGATTTTCTATTGGTAAGGGAAAACTTAGGCCTAATGAATTTGTCAAATAGATTACAAGTCGACCCTTACCCATTATGTCTAACCATTTTAATTATGTAGGTATGTGTGATTGTGTTTATGTATGTAGGCTATGTATGTATGTATGTGGTCGTATTGTGTAGGCATACCCATTAATCATACACTGTCTTGTAATAATCACCATTTGCAATCAAACTTAAAGCACTTCTGTACCATATTTGTTTTCATTACAACAAAACTTAAATAATCTTTAACCTACACATGTATATTTTCTTCTCTAGGCAATACAACAAGCAAAGGAAGGTATCCAAAAGGTCTTTGAGAGCTTCGAACGGCGTGGAGGTTCTTACGCACAGATTATTGACTCATACTATGGTCCTCTAATTGACAACTTAACCTACAGAGACGAGGTCTGTGTCGCTGTTGACGTTATTGCAGAATTAAGGTAATAATAATTATGCATGTGGGTCGTGTATTATTGCACATTTTTTTTACATTGTAATTAAAGTACTAACAATTTTATTGTGGGTGGCCTAGTCAGTATTGCAATAAATAAATGGTATAAAAGGGAATGCATGTCAGATAAATGATAAGTAATATAAGCATAAGCACTTTCATGACCAAAAATTGCAAAATCAATGTAATTTTACTTTGATAAACAAATATTTTGACTTTATTTAGCATTAACCATAAATTTTTACTTAATTTTGACGTTTTAGCTATTTTCGAAAAACAAAAACACCTCTAGCCGGATAACATCCGATACCCGGGTAAACCAAATTTGAACATTACCGGAATCCATATTAAGGGTTTGAATCTTCTTCGAGCACATTTCTTTTTGTAAAATTGAACATAACAAATTTATACGAATAACAAAGGTGTGACCATGGAAACTATCAAACAGTTCAAATTTGTGATTCACAAATTGAACTCTTGGATAGTTTACGTTGTCTCGACTTTTTCATTCACACAAATGTACAATGTTTTACTTTGTTGATGTCCTATATAGGCAACCTGTAGCTTCATTTGTCCTCCATTTAAATTTAGTTTGTTCCATTGTAGTTGGAGATTTGCTAGTTAAGCTGTACAAAATGTCGCCATTTAAACTTTGGTGGATTCCAGTTTCCATCCAATGAATCCATATTTTACTATCCGATGTCATCCCTAGTAATAAGAGCAACTATAGTGGGCTTGATGGCCCTGATGGGTAACCTTACAATGAATGCTCATATCAGGTTTTCTGATCCAAACAGGTTGTTCAATCATATTGTACAGGACTCAGAAACGGCCACGGCTATCATGAACGAATTTAACCGCTTGAAACTTCCTGGAACACTGAGATTTTTTCCTCTCGACTCTCTTGAAGAAAATGTCTTAAAAGAACTGAAGTCTCATAAAGTAGGTTCACTTACAAATTAAAACAGTATGCCTACATCGTGTAAGCAAATCAAACAATGTTTTATTATTACAGTAGGTATGAATAGTGTCTAGTCATAATATGTGATAATTAATTTATAATTTTTTTTTTCAGGACTACTTCAGACTTTTTGACTATGTCCAAACTGATGTTAGGTTTTCTAAGGTTGCGAGGTTGGTTTTTGGGAATTGTCTTTTGACAAGAGATGAGGCTGTAGCTAATGAGATGTCCAAGAAACTCAATTTTGACTGTGTTACATTGGAAGGCGTTGCAGTGAGTAAAAATTGTGTTATGATGGGTGGGTATATTAACCCAAAATTTTCTACGGTTGCAGTTTACAATAAAAATGTGACTATCAAAAAGCAGATACAGGATGTAAATTCAAAGCTGAAAGAAATAAAAAGCCAATTGGAAATAGCTGATGCTACAATGACTGGTAATGTTAATGAGATGGAAGATTTCTCAACATCCTGCTGCAGAGCCAAGTAAGTGCCATAACTAGGCCTATATCGTTTGACTTGACGTTTCGAAAACTAGGGATTATCATGGAAACAACATCAATTGTTCAAATCACATATATTTTTTAGATCTTATGTATTTGTTTGTTATTATCAGGGTAATTTATTTTTATTTTTGTCATGTGCAGCCAAAAATGGGTTGTTATTTCTCATTGTTAGTAGTATCCCAAAACACAGTTATTTTTGTTTTCACACCCACATTTAAGGACTTAAGTCCTAGCCAAGTTTTAAAGAAACTTTTATTTACGTTTGTAAGTTTTCCGTAGTGCTATAAGAAATAGAAGTAGGGGTGCACGTCGATTCTTTTTTCATTATCGATTATCAAAATAGTAATGTCATCATTGAATTGATATTATCGATATCACCAATAAAGCCTGTTCCGACCTATAGGCCTAAGTGAAACCTCAAGTGTTGCAAGTGTAAGTTAAAACAAAATAATGTTGTGTTTGGCTTCTGTTATCGACAGATAGGTAATTTCCAAACATTAATCCTGAGTGTGACACCATCAGCCTAGCCAGTGTATGGCACAACGTGAGATAATCTCTGTCTTTCGAGTTTAGTTCGTGCCACTATTGACGAATTATTTGATATTTCGATAATCGATAATTAATTTTGGTTATCGATTATCTAATTTATGTCCATTATTGAGTATTGATCGATTATATCAAATATCGTGTGCATCCCTAGTTAGAAGGGCTGCATGGCTTATGGCAGAGGTCTGATTGATGGTGGCGGATCATTGTTGCCCATCATCCCTCATTTAAACTTTTTAGGATGTTTCTTTGAGAACAACATCCACTGCAGGGATTTAAGTCAATCCTAAACCAATGGCAAAGAATATTGCCACAATATTGTTGAATTATTAAAGTAGACAAAGCTCAAGAGTTGTGAAATATGACAACATCCCATACAGGTGGTACTTTTAAAAGGCAATCACATTTTACTTGCAATAATTCACAAAAAATAATTTCATAAAATTTTACAACACTAGATGTGTGACATGAAATAACATTGCTGATGATGCCAACATGCTTGCATCGCACCACCACAGGTTTTTGTTATGTGTAGTGTAGATGTATTGAGTTTTGTTTGTGTGTATACTGCATACGGTAGCTAGCTTAGCTGATTTTCAGTAGCCACCATCCACCAGGACAAAAAAAAACGCTCAAAACTTAACTACGCCAGTTTTAATTATGATTCGACACTTCCGTCCTTTAGATACAGTCCACCATAGCGGACTTCGTCTGGCGCTAGGTGCCTTTCGCAACAGTCCTGTCCCCAGCTTATATGCCGAGGCTGGAGAGCCATCTTTAGCTGATAGACGAAACTATCTCATGGGGTCGTACCTGATAAAAAATAAAAATGAAAGCTTTAAGTAAACATCCTGGTCATGAAGTTTTATTTTATACTCCCTATGACACACTTTTTAACAATAAACCACTGGTTTTTGTTTTAGAAACCATTTTAATCTCGTAGATTTTACAATACCCCAGGTTTTATCTACAGTTTTAAGCAAGAACCCACCTTGGTTGACGTTTGCACCAAGTATTTTATTTGATCTTTTTAGATATGAAAAGCAGTCAACCACTGACATGGTCTACCAAATCAGTTTTAATGCAATATGTGCAGAGCAAAGCCCAGACCCATTAATTTTTGGTTTACGCATGGTTCCAAATTTTACGATAAAGTTGGATGTGCCTTTTATGCTCATGATTTAAATGATAGTTTTAGATTGCACAGAATGTGCTCAGTTTTTACTGCCAAGGTTTATGCGATTGGGCGATTGGTATTGCAGGCAATGAATTAACTGATCAGGTAGCAAAAGATAGCAAAAGCTGCTTGCCAACGCGAGTCTATAAACTGCTTAAACTGCTTTGCAGGGAAACAAGATCAGGAGAAACATGACTATTTTACCTCTTTCTCACAACTTGCCGACCTCGGGTCTTTCACGTCGCGAGGAGGTAGTGATTACTCGCTTTCGTATTGGCCATACATATATCGCACATAGCTATCCCCTTACCCCAGAAAAAGATCCACCAATATGTGGAAATTCCTACTTGCAAATAACAGTGGAAAATATTTTATCTTTCTGTTCAAAATATGACAATGAACGATTGACGCTACAGCTGCCTCCCTTATTTGAAGAAATGTTTGCCAATAATATCGATTAACTGTCTGCATTTATACATTATTGCAATCTTACAAGCAAAATATAACAACATTTCAATACGTACCAAGCAGTAACAAATTATCTTGGTGACGTAGGAAATATCTTGTAGAGATGATTGCTGACATCTTTTGTGGCATTTTTAGGAATTATTGTCAAGTTCTCTCTCTAAGAGTTATAGCACAGATAATAGAGTACAATGGGCCTTTTTCTTAGAGGCGGTTTGATTCAGCCAGAAATCAGGGTCGAGGCGCGCCAATTTTTCATGAGGCTGAATGGCGCGCATTTCCATTCTCAGCTTCAGGGGCTCAATCTGGCAATACCATTCCATTGACTCCAATTAACATTGGGGTAGTTTTTTCTCCTCCAGTGATGATGCGCACGGCTTGGTTTTGGACTACGTTAACCAACCTCATTTGTTGATCAGTTGCTGTGGGAAACCTTTCTAGGCCCTATTCCATGACTGGCTCTAGTAGGTTAGTCTAAGCGGTTCAATTTTGGCTCCCCAAGAAACATTGAAAATTAATTCTTCTCCAGGCCAAATTTATCTTTATGTCCTAGTCGCCTTGTTACGCTTTTCTATTTATGACTCCAATATTTAGTTCTATCAAGATCATATCTCTGCGCGCTCGAGACTTGTGACTGAGTTATGAGATTAAGAGAGTATAGGACATGCGTTTTAGGCAAATTGCTGTTCGCTCGGCCGACTGACACCAGAGTTGTTTGAAATTTTGTCACGAAAGTGGAAATATAGGGCTCTGCAGTAACACATTTCTAAAATTTCTTTTCTTTTCTAATAATTTATAAAAAATAAATTAGGTGTCACGAATTTTGATTTTGTTAAAAACTCTAAAATTGACTTTATTCGTGATTTTATTCTGGCTGATTAAGACAAAATTTTGAAAATCTTTGACCGCAGGGCTGTCCACGTATGCGTTTTTGGCAACTTTGCAAAGTTTCATATACGTCGAATGCATCTTGGCCGAGCAAATAGCAATTTGCTAACTGACAAATGTGTCCCATTCCCTCTTCAGATGACCAAGTGCAACGCACCTTTCCTAGAAAATTTGGTTCACTATTGTTGCACGTCAAGAGTGAGATACACATTTTCTGCACAATCGGCCCCCATGAAGAAGATAATTATGGAATGCATATTGCATATTGAGCATTGATAAAAGAGCAAGTGTCCGGCATTCAGTACATTTCCTAAACATCGTATTAGTGCAGTTTTCATAAGAAATAATTATTTTTACTGTACCCAAATTAATAGAATATCAAATTTTAAATGTTTCCAAGGCCCCCTGAGAATTTCATCATTATCGGAGTGGCTGTTTATCTGGTAAACAGCTGACAAATAGGCCTAGACAAAAAAATACAAAAATTGTAAAAGTAGGTACTATTTCTGTGAGAAATTCTTCTTCGATTGTACTCAAATTCAGAGCCTACCTAAGTTTAAGAATTTCAAAGATGCCCTGAAACACCATCCTGATCGGAGTTACCGTTTGCCTATAGAGAAATATCAGACGGGCAAAAAATCTAAAAACCTACAAAAATACTTTAGGTCTTATAGCCTATTTTTCTCAGGATATCCAAATTCTAAACTATACCAGAGACATTTTTCCGGACCGCAAGTCAAATTTTCAGGAGCATCCGGACCTCACTAGAAATTACTTGCCGCCCCCTGGTTTTATTAAGCCTTTATTTGCAACAGAACATACATTCCACTAGCGCAAATTTAATATATAGGACACGAAACAAAACATATACATGTAGAATTAACAGTTATTATAATATAAATAGTTTTTGCCAGAAACACAGATAAAAACTACTTACTGAACTAAACAAGGTTAAGATGTGTTTGTTTGTATGTGTGTTTGTCTTTGTGCGTGATCGTGATCGTGATCGTGTGCGTGTGCGTGTGCGTGTGTGTGTTTTGTGTTCGTGTGATGTGTTACACTTTGTAAATACATTGATTGCGAATTATGACAATATGGATTTAAGATTGATTTTGAAAGTTGCTAAGCTATTAAAATTAAGATCAAGATTTCTGTTTTTGGAGGACAATTCATTGAATGAAGCTTGTAATCGGTTAACACATGCGTATCTGTGTACGTCGATCCTGCTTTTGTCAGGTTTAAATAAATGTTGATTTCTAGTTAAACGTGTGGGTGCGAGAAAATTAAACTGTTGTAGTAAAATGGAATCTATGCTACCGTGAATGATTTTGAATAAGAATACCATGTCAATGAACGTCCTCCTGTTACAAAGGGTCATTAATTTGGTGGTTGAACAGTGTTGAATATAGTCTTTTCTGTGGTACTGAATATTAGATTGAGCACATTGAAGTTTAATGTATCTTTTTTGGACCCTTTCAATCGCTTCGATTTTAGTTATATGGTGGGGATTCCATATTGTACTCGCGTACTCCACTTGGGGCCTGACAATAGCAGCATATAACAATTGATTGGTCGATTTAGCGAACACTTTGAAACAGTTTCTCCTCATTAGGCCTAACAGCTTGAAGGCTCTAGGCGTTATACTATCGAAGTGCTTGCTGAATGACATATCACTTGCCATATGGACGCCGAGATCTTGAATGCTCTGAACCCTGTTAACACTAATGTTGTCTATCGCGTAAGCGAAAGGAATGACGTGCTTTCTTTTGTTAGTGTGGATAATAGTGGATAATAACTCTTTATTCCTCAATAGTAAACAACATTTCGTAAAGTAGGCTGCTACGGTACTTCCCGACGTAATTAATATTAGTATTTATTGTTGTTGATGATGAGTTGATGACAAACATGGGTCTATAAGATGAATTCAGCTACTGTACATAAGATTAAGTTAATTGTTTTCACAACTAGACCATCTGGTTCTGCCTTGGGTTGCATGCAGTAAGGTACTATAGATGTGCCAATGTGGCCTGCACCAGTATGTGCATGAGTTTCCGGGCCGAGTATTCTGTTTTAGGTAGGGATGGGCCAACGTTTGGATTGAGTTCTAAGTTCGGAACTTTTTTTGAAGTTTGGTTCGAGTTCGAAATTTAAGTTTCAGTCCATGATTTATTAAAATTTCAAACTTAAGCCAAACTTTGACTTGAAATTACTTCCTTTTTTTATAGTTCTTAGCGTATATTATGACAGTTAAAATCAACCCCAACACCGAGGAATTTTAACTTACAATTTAATCTTTAAACTAGTATTATTAAAGTAACAAATCTCCATTTTTTCTCATTTTTGAGCCAAAGGCCACTTGTTTTCTGGTTCAAGTTCGAAGTTCTGAACTTTCTTATTCACAAGTTCGAGTTCGGTTCAAACTCAGAAGTCAAAGTTCGACCATCCCTAATTGTAGGTGTGTACGAGCACAGTGTTGGTACCTCCGTTGAGAATCGCTCCCAAAAAGCTTACTGCTTACAGCCACGATATCGGTATGACCTCGCTGCCCCTCAGCCTTGCTACTTCTTTTCTCTGCCGATTATTGCACTTTAATGCTCAATTATCTGCATTCAAGTTGGTTTGGACTAATTTATTTTGGCCACATGGTTTAATGGTATTTGGTAGATAGATCTCTTGTAACTCCTAATACTTTGTATTACTATTTGAAGCAGAGGCAGCAGCACTCTTACCCACACCAGTTTGTAACAAGTAATAGCCTTGGCTTTTCTGTTAACTTTCAGGAGCAAATATGATAAGTTTCAAGCAGAGGTCTTTGCTCTTACTGATGATATAGATTGTCTTAACAAGAGCCTTAAGTCATTGGTAGAAATATCTACTAGCACATCCATTAACATAAGCACATTGCAAGAAGCATGTCAACAACTTGAGCAAGAAAAAGAAGAAGATCCAAAGCAGGATTTGTCTTTGTCTGAAAGAGAAGCATTGGAAAAGTTGAATGTAGAAATGCTTCAACTTAGAAAACAAATGAACAAAACATTAAATAATAATGGTCAAATGTATCAAGAGAAAACTAAGCTGGATTGTTTGCTCACATCAAAACTAAAGTGGAAAGAGGCATTGGTGAAAGTCTTAAAGGAAAAGAAAGCAGCAATGGAGGAAAATAAACACAAGCGGGATACATTGCTCCACCAGTATCAGGCAAATGAGGCCCAGTTGAACAAGATTAAGCTAGTGATCAAGATGCATGCAGACAACTTGGAGTTTGCGCACACAGAGGTAAGAGTATCCGTGAATCGTTTGTGTCTTGGTTTGGACTTTGGATTGTCAAAACTCACAAGAATTATAGATAAATTCGTGTACATATAACATTTTGCAAGTCACGAAACAATATGAAATGTTACCAAGATAAAATAAATTAATGGGTTTAGTCCATGTCTTGGTGATTAAAGCTCGCTAAGTGGAGTTTGACCGAGTTATGATGAGTTTTGTTACTTACTAGACCGCTTTACGAATGCTTTTTCCAGTTGCGTTGATGGATGAGCTTTTATGGTTGATTATTTTTGTCCAATGATTACTGTTTCGTGTCGTCTTTGTCATTGTCGTCATTATTAAGACAAGAGCAATAGTCAACCATGTCTGCCTTTAACAATGCGATGTGACCTACTGCAAGTCTGAAAGAGACTGAGAACCGACATGTGCCTAGCATGTGCCTCGTTGTACCAGCTGTGAAAAGGGGCGGGGCGGCGAGGTCATATTGAACAATCGTTGCCCTAAAAGTACGTTTTTATGACAAATATTTCTTTGATTGTCCCCAAAACATAACATATTTAAATTAAGTGATTTTGAACCTTCCCATAAAGTTTCATCAAGATCGGAATAGCCGTTTGCCCGGTCGCGGACAAAATATTGCATTAAAAATCGGCAAAAAATCGTAAAAGTACAATATTCATAAAAAAATATTTCTTTGATTGTACCAAAAAACTTGGCAGGTCTAAGTTCAGAGATTTTGAAGGTCCCCTGAAATTTTCATCAAGATCACATATACTGTTTGCCCGGTAGAGTGCGAACAAACAGACAAAAAACAAAAAACACCTGAGCTATTTTTCTTGGGGTAAGTGTACCGTAATTGAAGTCTTTGCTATGCTCATCCTATCCAATAATTGTGACAGGTCAAGTCTCAACTAAAAAGTATATGACAAACAAAACAATCAATATCTGAACTTAAATCATCCCTTATTTTTATTTTTATTTTCGAAATTTGGAAGTAGTAGGGCCTATAGAAATGGCAGAAAACCCTTTTCCTATCACTTTATATATATATAACTAACTGTAGAAGTGAACATTTATTCATATCCTATTAATTATATTATTAATTATTAGTTATTTATTTACTAATAAATATGATTGGATCTTGTTTATTATTACTAGTATGACTAAATTTTTATTTTTAACCTTAAATTTTGAAAAATGTTGTTTGTTCATTTACGACTTCCAAGGACAAACAGGTTAACAGTAGCGCACGTGGAGGAAAAAGGCTATAATAAGTAGTAGTATATAATAATAAGTAATTTTCTAGCAGACCAAAAATGTGCACGGAGATAAGTCTAGTCAAAGCTGTATAGTCCACGAAATATGGTGAGAGCTGGCGGAAAATCTTTGATTTTAAATCCTCTTGTATTGCTAAGTGTTTCACAAGTTGTTCACTTGTCAGGTAGCTACAGGAATACCCGAAGTGCATGACGAAACATTTTACTTTAACCCTATTCTAGGAGATGGAGTTATTATCTTTTTGGCCATCCTGAATAATATAACTCAATACATTGAGAAGAACATGTTTTTTTTAAAGTTATTTACTCCCTCTCTTTCTTTCGTATCTTTCTCTATCACGCAAAGGGTTGGATCCCTTTATGTTTGGAACACGTTGAGGTAGATTTGTGTGGTTAATTGAATTTCGCTCGACGACGTATTGTCAGCACTGATCCGGCAGACAGTGAAGAAAGGGCCAGCAAGTTTGTTTTGACCATTGACGCCATGCTTGCTTTTAGAAGAAGGATGCACAAACTTGACTCTAGTTGACATTTCCTCATTTGTGACCCATTCTGTCAGCCTCGGTCCCAGTAGAGGGACCGTTGTCGCGGGGGGGGGCAAGGTTCTAGGGGCCCAAAGATAATCAGCAGTTAAGAAAAACATACATTTAAAAAATAAATAATAATCAACAAAAATAATTAATGTTCTTCCAAATAAATAAGAAAATTACAAATACAACATTTGATAATTTGATGACTATTTATTATAAACTAAACAAACATGTTCTTTGAATGTGTGGATTGAAAGTAGAGACGATTGGTGGAAATCAATTTTCAAAAAAATTCAATCGAATAAGTTTGTTCTTATCTGTGATGATTCATTGTGATAAAAAATGCAGAAGTCGTTGCGCGAAGAGGAAAAAATTAGGTCAGATTTGTGGCGGAAATGTATACAGCACACTTTAAAAGTTGAACAATCGTATGCAAATTGGGACTCATGGAACGACAGTTACACATTGTTGTAAATCTGCAAGATGACACCGACAGCAATGAGACTTCTGACACTATATTTTAATAAACACCGATACTCTGGAAAATCGCAACATACGAATTATTTATAATTACGATTTCTGGTATTTTTGTAAAACCTTCTTATAGTTAATCATTGTGAGATAGCTTTTCCATTAAGAAGTGACGTGATAATAATTACCAATCATGCCAACATTATTTTGAGAATGTTTTAACAGGTGTGTTAGGGTAGGGATGAAAGATGAAAGAAATGCGCGTTAGAAAAACAATTATATGCACTCAAACACTGCAAATTGGGCCGTTTATACCGTATTTCAGTTTAAGCTGTTTTTAGTCTCCCGGTAGCGAGGACGATCGATCACTGTCCACTCAAGTCTTTCAATACCTGACAACTTGTAGTAGTCAACCCCCTGATGAGCGCCAAAAGCCGCCAGCTCTCACGATATTTCGTGGACTATAACAGTCTATGTGGTCCGGACCATATAGGACAGGATGTAAGCCAGGAGGTGAGAAGACAAAAACAAAATACACAAGAATACTAAATAGACAGAGAAACTAATTTAAAAAACTAGTGATCGAATTTAAGCGTTTTTTTATTTGAATATCATTCAAAAAGTTGAAATTGTAATTTTGTTGAAAGTAGAAAGCAGATATTTTGGAACCTTTAAGAACCTTATATAATATAAAGGTTTGGTTCCGGTTCCATAGAACACAAGTACAAATGTTCCGGTTCTACAATATGAAACGGTTCGGGGTTCCGGTTCCAATCCCTGCCGTAGACCCATGCTTTTGAGACGTCTTCTCATCACAAAAAAACACCATACTGAACTAGTTCATGTCTCTCAAGTCAATCTAATGGTTCTATGTAATTTAATGTACTTTCTATGTAAGTTTTCCCCTTGGTCCTATCATTTATTGATCATACATATTCACACATCTTTGGACAACTCGCATTAAAACGATACCAAATAAATAATCTTATTTTATAAAGGAATGAATCCCACATTAAAAGTTAAAATGGGATAATGATAGTAATACTAAGTTCACATTTTTACTATGACTGACAGGTTTAAACATTTATCAACTAGGCCGCTTCGCGAATGCTTTTTTAGTTGCGTTGATGGATGAGCTTTTTTTAAGTTTTTAGTATGCGTGGGATCTCTTTACTTCAAGTTCCATTGCAAAATCATTTTTGTTAAATTAGGATAATTTTTATAAAGAAGTAGTAATTGCTATAGTAATTCCAATTAATAGAATGTAAAATATTTGGAGACCCGAAGACTTGCTTTTTGTACGCATTGTAGGTGATTGTTGTCAAGTTTCTATAGTTACTTGTTAATTTTTATACACCTCGAAAAACTTATATTAACACCTTTATTTCTATAGATTCTGGCTAACTTTTTCAACTTTTTCTTTCAAAAGGTACTACATCACCATTACCTTAATGTCCACGTAAAATATGAACGTTATAGCCCCACCCGTTTGGTCAGAATCGGACAAAATGTCACGAAAATATTGCATCAAAAATAAAAATAAATCGTCAAAGTACGATATTCATGTGAAATATTTCTTCGATTGTACCCAAAAACGTGGCAGGTCTAAGTTTAGAGATTTCGAAAGTCCCCTCCAATTTTTATCAAGATCGCATTTGCCGTTTGCCCGGTAGAGAGCGAACAGACAGACAAAATAAAAAACACCAGAGCTAATTTTTTGGGGGGTCAGTGAAATTGAAGTCCTTGCTTTGCTCATCTAACTAATTTGTAACTAGAACTAAATGTCCACTTTACCATGACCACCTTCGAGATCAAAACACAGCTATAATACAAAGAGGAACTGCTGTGTCCCAACTCCCAATGCCATTTTACCCATTCAGTGTAAATGCCGCCTCTTATGTTTATCACTGGACTGTATCTCGAAGTCAACAACTATACAAGGGGGAAATATTTAGGAATGATTCGCAAAAGGTTTGAATTTGGATAAGGGTACACGTTTAAACGCAGTTAGTAGAGTTGTTGCTGGATTGTTGGTGCATTGTAGATCTGAATAGATCCAGATGCTATGAGTTAACCGTCTCGGTAGCTTAGGGTTAAGCATCCGACCGGCAATCAGGAGATGAGGGTTCGATACCCCGAGATGGGTTTTTAAATTTCTGAATTGATTTCCATATTATCAATTACAATTTACAACTAATGGATGTGTTTCCCGATTAATGAAATTGAGAAATCTCGTAACCTGTTATCAATTATATCATACATTGTAGATATTGGTGTGAGATAGAATCCAACAGTTTACCTTCGAAAAGTGATAGTGGTTGCTGAATTTCTTGATACATAGAGACATAAATATATACTATACAAAACACAGAAAAAACACAAGACGTTTCAACACTAGGTCATGATCTCAAGGGAGAAAAAGGAAGATCTTCCTTTTTCTCCTGAGTGAAAAAATAGAAAATCTTCCTTTTACTCCTGGGTGATCAAGACCTAGTGTCGAAACGTCGCCTCATGTTTTTTCTGTGTTTTGTATATATATTTATGTCTCTATCAAGAAATTCAGCAGCCACCATCACTTTTCGAAGATAAGCTGTTGGATCCTATCTCACACCAATATCCTCCAGCCAATTGTCATTCTATCAACATAATTTACATTGTTGATAGTTCTATTTAAGTTCAAGTTGTAGATGTTTTAAGGAAGTGGCTGGTACATATTAATGCAGTACAGTGTTATACCATGTGTGATTGTGTGGTGTATGTCAAATAACGTACCGGTACTACAACTAACCAATATATGAATGGGCCAAGTGCGTATGATTAGGCGATGGAGAACATCTATTATTTAACTCAGAGTTCTTGTATTTTCTGTTTTCAGCAAACAAAATGCTCCAATGAATTATCCAGTGCAATACAAAGAGAAAGTAAATACCAACAAACAGTGGGTGAGGCTAATATGGATCTAGAAAATATTTCTGCTCAATGCTGTGTCCTGAAAAATAAATATGAGGAACTTAATGAGAAAATAAGTAAGCTTGGTACTCTTCCATCAAACGACATATCAAAATATATAAGCTTAACCTCTGATTCTTTGTTGAAAAAACTTGACGCTGTCTACAATAAGTTGAAGGGTTTTAAGGAGGTTAACCATAAGGCTATTGTTCAGATCAATGCGTTGACCGATACTAAGGATATGTACGACCGAAAATATATCGAACTCGAGGAGGAACACGCAGAGGTAATAGACACGCTGATTGGAATTGAGCAAAAGAGATCCGAGGCAATGGACCTGACGTTCAAGCAGATATCAAAATACTTCACAGATATATTCAAAACTTTGGTTCCAACGGGAATCGGGAAACTCAATTGGTGTATACCAGAAGCAGAACCATCCAGTGAAACAGAGAACATGCCAAACCTGCACGAGAGATACACTGGCGTTGGTATCAAAGTAGCATTTAAAGGCACGAAGATGGTCCCAATATGTTCACTGTCAGGTGGTGAAAAGGCATTAGTGGCTTTGACACTAATTTTTGCTATTCAGAAATGCACTCCTGTCCCATTCTATCTATTCGATGAAGCTGATCAGGTAAGGACACTAGCCAATATGACTGACAAACATAGATTGTTCTTGTTAATTAATGAGTGCACACTGCACATTAAAGTGTAGCAAGCTTCTTGTAGGTTGTTACATTCAGTAAACGTTTGCTCTGTGGTTTCAGGCTCTGGACCAAACGCATCGTGAAGCAGTAGCACTGCTGATCCAGGACTTATCTAAAACTTCACAGTTCATCGTAACCACCTTTCGACCCGAGCTAGTCAATTGTGCCAAAAAATACTATGGCGTGTCCTACAGGGATTCGGTGAGCCACATCAGTGTAGTGAACGAAGAAGAAGTCAAAGACTTTATCTCTATCGACAATAACAAATGAAAAAGGTCTGATGACAAGTAGAAAACGTTAATCCTGCCAGTTCCATATTAAATCGTAAATCCTGCTACCAAGCCATATACCAGTGGATTTACTAATGATACTTCTGTATATTATTACTTATTAGGTATCTATATATATTGATTTTCCTACAGTAACTACTGTACTCTTCCTCCCCTTTGTAATGGAAGACACTAATGGAAATTATTTTTGAAGGAACAGTTTTTTAAATGTAGACTTCATTTATCTCATGTTGCATTGCAATAAGTATTCTTGTACTCATCAAGTTTTTTTCTGGTGTTGTGATTTGTGAATCTTCAAGACACTTTTCACAATTTTAATTTACTTAGTTTTTTATCTCAAGTTCGTTGATTTTTGTCAATTGGCAAGCGTTACAAACAACGTACCTTAACATATTACATAAGTAAGTAAAGTAGGTAAATAGTTAGTAAATAGTTTGTATTTATTATTTATTTATTTATCTTAATTATTTATTATTAACTTATTTCTGATCTTCTGTTAATCTCTAATGGGGAAATTAGAACTGTCAAAGTACCGGTACAAACAATTACATAGGCCTACTTCATATTTACATTTAATGTAAGTGAACCAAGTTATATAATATTGATGGCAATACCTTTCGGGTATGTACAGTTAACTTAAATACTGGCAGATATTGAATTGCTATGATAAGGATTCGTTGAAATCAAACACTTTATATATTGGCTACCTAAATATAGAATATATTAATACAAAACATCGAAACATTATAGGCCTAATGAAGCTTATTTCACATCGGTACGTACTACCAACATTAAATTGTTGAATTGCTGTGATAAGGATTAGTTGAAATCAAACATTTATATATACATATATATATATATATTATTTGACGAGTGTATTAAACTACTAACCGAGGTATATATATATATATATATATTGGCTACAGGTATATAGTATTATATTAATTACATTACATTCAAACAACGGCCTAACAACACTTATTTCACAACTACAAACACCAACATTATTGTTGAGTTGCTGTTATAAGGTTTAGTTCGTTACTTTTTAACGTTTTATTGCTGTGGTATTGTTTTATTAAATGTAATGTTTTTTTTGGTTTAGAGTTATTGAAAATTTCAATGAAAAGCTTCATTTTGTAATTTGTTCAATATTATGGCTCGCTTGGAATGCAACAAATGGTTTGCATTGCCAGCAATGACATGAGATTAGTGTAATGATAACTTAACACAGCATTTTATTTTTATTTATAGCTTAGCTTCACTTTGTAAGAATTTATCTTGAACATGAAATATTACTATAAAGTTAAAAATATTATTGTGTTAGTATTGTTGTTTTGAGTTACTTGAACATTTTTATGGAAAGTTTTATATTTTAAGAAATCTCTTATAGTAGGCCTATTGTTGTTTTGAGTTACTTGAACAATTTTATGGATAGCTTTTTATTTTAAGAAATCTCGCAAATGTGTTCAATACTTGCAGACGCAGAAACTGGTGTACATTGCCACCAGCTGTAAGCATAGGCCTACATGTCTGAAACTTTCATTATGGCATTTGTAAAATATATTTTTGTAAGATTGGCAGTTTATAAACACAATATTCTATTTGCTTGACGTGAAAATTAAACTATCCAATTTCACGTAGGCCTATTATACTCCGATTGTAGCCCAGACCACAGGCCAAATGTATACTGTGCATAGGGCTTATTTTTATAAAATGCCGTATTGTTGCTTCGCTAAATAGCATTTTTAGTTCTGAATATTCTTGGTAGGCCTATGAGTGTGGTACTAGTACTAGGTTTTAGAAATGCAATTAATGTTAAATTTTTAAATTGGTTTTAAATTGTTTCATACTACAATTTTACTAGTACTAGAACAGATAGCCCTACTGCAATTCTTGCTTTGATAGCAACAAATGTTTGTTGTGTTCAAAATTTATTTGTTTAAGTATTTTGCCACCTCCAGTGCCAATGCAAAATCAATTACAGGTACCGGTATGTGATATGAATTTTTAATTAATATATAAATTGTTTATGTGTGTACACTATAAATTATAAAAAATGTGTAAAGTTTCAGGAAATTGCTATAGGTACATTGTTCTTGTTTTGATAGCGAGAAATGTCTGTTGTTGTGCTAAAAAAGTTATTTGTTTTAGCATAATCTAATTAATACCTGCAATACTTATGATCTCAATTGCCAAATTTAATGTGTTATTTGTGTGTAAAATATTGATGCAAACACATAGTTTTAGAAACTACATAATATTATGATTCTTGTTTTGATAGAGTGGATCAGTGGAATGTTACCTAATTGTTTAATAGTTTAGATTGGAGAAGGGTTGACAGGTTGGGAAAGCATAGAGAACATAAAGCCCAGCCTGAAGGGCTGGGGGCGACAAAACTTTTCACCTGCTGATGACAACTGTAGCTAATTTAAAGTTGTTACCTTAATCCACGACGCGTTTCGTCCTTCTGGGACTCTTCAGGCGGATGGTGGCCACTAAAAATCAGCTAACTACATGCAACCAAAACTCACAACACATAACCAAACCTGTGGTAGGGCCACGCAAGAAGTAAATTCTGCAAGCATGTTGTCATCATCAGCAAGGTTACTTCACACACCATTCATACTGGGGCACACAGTCAGCACAGACAGTAAGGGGGCTTCCCTCCCAACTCTGGTGCTCGGGAGACAAGAAATCCATGACTTACCCTGGATTCGAACCAGGACCCTTGGCAACAAGAGAAAAGCTGCCCCTCCTGCTGTTGCTGGGCAAGGGTGCCTCTTCATTCATACAAAGAGAAAAAAGGTTAGAGATAGGAAGGGTGGAAAGTCACAACACAGCACAACCAGTGAGGGGGCTTCCCTCCTAGACTCTGGTGCTTGGGCGACAAAAGAACCATGTCTTACCCTGGATTTGAACCAAGACCCGTGGCAACGAGAGAGGCTGCCCTACTAATTGTGACTGGGATTCGAAAACGAAAGGAAACAAGACTACAAATTGCAAGCTCTTGGCTATAGGAGGGAAGCCCCCTCACTGGTTGTGCTGTGTTGTGACTTTCCACCCTTCCTATCTCTAACCTTTTTTCTCTTTGTATGAATGAAGAGGCACCCTTGCCCAGCAACAGCAGGAGGGGCAGCTTTTCTCTTGTTGCCAAGGGTCCTGGTTCGAATCCAGGGTAAGTCATGGATTTCTTGTCTCCCGAGCACCAGAGTTGGGAGGGAAGCCCCCTTACTGTCTGTGCTGACTGTGTGCCCCAGTATGAATGGTGTGTGAAGTAACCTTGCTGATGATGACAACATGCTTGCAGAATTTACTTCTTGCGTGGCCCTACCACAGGTTTGGTTATGTGTTGTGAGTTTTGGTTGCATGTAGTTAGCTGATTTTTAGTGGCCACCATCCGCCTGAAGAGTCCCAGAAGGACGAAACGCGTCGTGGATTAAGGTAACAACTTTAAATTAGCTACAGTTGTCATCAGCAGGTGAAAAGTTTTGTCGCCCCCAGCCCTTCAGGCTGGGCTTTATGTTCTCTATGCTTTCCCAACCTGTCAACCCTTCTCCAATCTAAACTAAACCAGCCATTTGGCCTTTTCCAACTAATTGTTTAATAAGTTATTTATTCAAAAAGATTTAAGTAACTAAAATACCTAATCGATAGCAACAAATGTTTGTTGTGTTCAAAATGTTATTTGTTTTAAGTATTTTGCCACCTCCAGTGCCAATGCAAAATCAATTACAGGTACCAGTATGTGATATAAATTTTAAATTAATATATAAATTATTTGTGTGTACACTATTTATGAAAATATTCAAAGTTTCAGGAAATTGCTTTAGGTAGGCCTACATTGTTCTTGTTTTGATAGCAAGAAATGTATGTTGTGTTAAAAAAGTTATTTGTTTAAGCATAATCTAATACCTGCAATACTTATGATCTCAATTGCCAAATTTAATGTGTAATTTGTGTGTAAAATATTGATGCAAACACATAGTTTAAGAAACTATAGGCCTATATTAGGATTCTTGTTTTGATAGAGTGGAATGTTACTTAATTGTTTAATAAGTTATTTATTCAAAAATATTTAAGTAATTGTAATACCTAATTGATAGCAACAAATGTTTGTTGCAATCAAAATGTTATTTGTTCAAGTATTTTACCACCTCCAGTGCCAATGCAAAATCAATTACAGGTACCGGTATGTGATATAAATTTTAAATTAATATATAATTATTTATGCAGTGTGTACACTATTTATGATAATGTACAAAGTTTCACGAAATTGTTATAGGTATATTGTTCTTGTTTTCTTAGCAAGAAATGTTTGTTGTGTTAAAAAAGTTATTTGTTTAAGCATAATCTAATACAGCAAAACTTTTGATCTCAATCGCCAAATTTAATGTGTTATTTGTGTGTAAAATAGTGATGCAAACACATAGTTTTAGAAACTATATATTATGATTCTTGTTTTGATAAGAGTGGAATGTTACTTAGGCCTATTTGTTTAATAAGTTACTTGTTCAAAAATATTTAAAGTAACTGCAATACCAAATGATTAGAAAATTGACAAATTGATGCAAATGCATAGTTTCAGAAATTATGTAGGCCTATAATTCTTGTTTTGATGAGAGAAGTTTTTATTTTTTTTTAAATAAGTTATTAGTTTCAGATTAATTAAGCAACTTTCAAATCGATTAATTACCATGTATATCAACAAATATGCTTCATAGGTACTGTTTGATGAAATGCATTCATAAGTTCATAAAATCTTTATTCTCGTCTTGTAACAACATGCATAGGTTCAGAAATTGTGTATTCTTGTTTGAAAATATTTGTTGTAGTACATAAGTTATTTGCTCATGAATAATTTTAACAAGTCTAATAGGCCTACCTAATCAATTTAGTACGTTACCGGTACCTAGCACCTATGAGATCAATTGACAAACATGTATGTTTGTAATATTTATGCAAATACATGCATAGTTCCAGAAAAATTATTATTCATGTTTTAACAGCAATATATATTTGCCGTTTTAAAATTATAAGTTATTAAATCCTTCGTAATACCTATTAAACATTGTTATTAGGCCTACCTTAATCATTATATATCTCCTTTGAATCCAGCTTATTAGTTATTTGTACCATCTTAGAGATAGATTATCGCTTGCAACTTACGGCTGTGCGGGCACAAAAATATGTGTCCCAACAGAACTATAAAACAGTTCTTATGAAGTAAGAACACCATAGTCTTTTGAGAAGACCAAAACTATTTTTTTTGCATTTTTTTCACCTATGCATAGGTCTACTCCCAAAACTGCAAAAAGTATCATTTTAGCAAAAAGTATTTGATTGTGTGGCTATATTTTTTATTTACACTTGTATTGTATTGTATTTATTAGCAGCTGTGGGATTACATGTGATGACGTAGCAAGTGTGTGCATCGTTACATAAGCATTGTTAGAATTGTTGGTATATAGACCTAGGGCATATATACAATAATATATTGTATAATTTACAATTACAAACTAATTTACTAACACAAGGTGGATTAAATACTAATAATTACATTATTATAAATTTACATTACTTACATTATATACATCACTTGGCAAGTGAGCAAGGCCTACACATAGCCTAGACAATTGTGTCATGCTTCCTTGAAATCACTTGTAGGCATTTTACAGATATTTTTCTATAAGGTGGATTCTCAATTTTCTTTTAAATATGATGATGTTTATTTTTATTTTTTTCCTCAGGTAGATAATTGAAAAGTATTTTTCCTGCATGGATTGGGGCTTTGTCAATGATTTTTAATTTAGTTGATGGTGAGTGAAGGTTGTTCCTGTTCCGAGTGTTGTACTGGTGGGTATCGGAGTTCTTTACAAAGGTATCGAAGTGATGTTCACACACAAAGAATATAGTGTAAAATATGTATTTGGAAGGAACGGTAAGGATCTCTAGCGATTTAAAATATTGTTTACACAATTGAGTTGGTTTTAGGTTTAGTAGTATATGTACCGTATTGCCATCTTTTGAAGCCTGAATATCTTTAGAGTATTTATTTTACTACTGTTTCCCCAAATCACTATGCCATAATTGATATGCGACTCGACTAGCATAGCTAGTATGCTGATTTAAGTATGTTTATATTACAGTAATGCTTTAAATGTTTTATCACAAATATGCCTGAACTTATCTTTTTAGCTATGAAGTCTATGTTATTACATATTACTCATCTAAAATAACTCTTTAAAAAGTTTGATCATACAATTGTGATTTTACACGATATTTGTAAGCTTTTTGGTCATACAAGTTAAAAAAAACGCGTTTTGTCTAATTTCTTAAATTGGCTTTTACCTGATAATTTTTGTTTACCATTAGAGTCATAGACACAAGTAGAACATTGTATATCTATCTAAAATGACCCTTTAGAAAATTATATTTTGAACCTACATAAATATACACTCAAACATAAAAAATATGCATCCTGTAATGACACCTTTTCTTGGTAATCAGGATATTTTGACTGGATCACTTGCCCAAATTACAAAAACAAATGTTACAGTATGAATAGAAATGATAGACAATGTCAATAATGACGAATATTTTTTGTGACCTAAGTCTTCCAAGGTCAAGGGGCCTATAGATCATCACAATGTTATTTCGTATGTGAGATTTTCGCCATTGGGACCTAGCTCGAAAATTAAAAAGTTTGACAATTACTTACAGGTCATGGTGAACCCTATATATATTATATAGTCGCGAGTGTTAGACCTACATGGCTCCGTAGTGGTCTTGATCGGGATAGTGGTCTTGGTCGGGACAGTGGTCGTGGTCGGGATAGTGGTCGTGGTCGTGGTTGAGATAGTGGTCTTGGTCGGGATAGTGGTCGTGGGTCGTGGTAGACCTACCAGGCATGCAGGTCCTCTGCATAACGACTCTGCCCGTACTTTTAAATAACTTAAAATGGCATCACATAGGAAATTAAGAATACTAACTTTAATTTTACTTTCATTAAAAATATGACAAACTATGTTGTAAAGTGAAATTTTCACTTTTAGGAAAATGAAATCGACAATAATGTCATTTTATTTTAACAATGACAATTGTCAGAGAGACTGAACATGCAGCTCTGTGGGTTTAAAACAATTGAAATGAAATTCGTACGCTCCATGTGTTTTGGTGCGAGGCAGCGTAACGCAATTCAGAATTCATTGTGTTGAGAAGTGATGAGAGATGGGGAGAGGGGAGTTCACTTTATAAGCGCAAACACATAGAAGAGGCTTGTCGTTTGCGCTGAAACTCTTACAGACTAGAAGACGTGTGAGTGTGTGAAGTTCTTGTGCGCAATAATCAAAGTTTACTCAAGGTAAGTTGAATTAAATAAAGTTAATATTTAATCAAAATAATTATTCCTTCGCCATATTTGTATTTGCTTGTCAAATTAGATAAAATACTTCACCTGTAACAAATGGTAGGATCTACATGTAGTGTTATTTAAAAATAACAAAGTTTCATAAGAAATGGTTCAGTTGTTAGCAT
Organism: Sweltsa coloradensis; assembly: GCA_024449915.1. Taxonomy (NCBI): domain Eukaryota; kingdom Metazoa; phylum Arthropoda; class Insecta; order Plecoptera; family Chloroperlidae; genus Sweltsa; species Sweltsa coloradensis. The sequence goes on from JAMZAV010000941.1 coordinate 81,070, forward strand.
TTTAGTTGTTTGATCACGTCTAAAGTTCAGCATTTATTCATGTTTAGCTTTTTATGTTGGTAGTTCTCATATGAGAAACAAAATCTGTTGATTGTGTGTGATTATGACGGTACACAGCGAAACCAATCGAGACGATTAAGATATTTATTTAAACCAGGGTTTGGCAAGATGTGGAAAGTAACAAAAGACTGCAGCTTGCCTTTTACTAGTGATGATTTGGAACAAACGTTTGTGTTTATTGTTTGTTTTTGTGTGTATTGTATAGCGTGCGTACTGAGTAGTAGTGAGGGGGTTGGTTTTTAGGGTGTAACTTAAGAAATGCGGTTCTCAGCTTAAGAAATACACATGTCGGGCGTACTTTACTTTTTCAGTTTGCTACTGCACTTTCTTATAAAAAATAATGTAATCATAGATTCGCATTGCCTTATATTTTGTAAATTTCACTCTGCCTTTCCGGGATGTTTCAAATTTTGTAAACTATTATTAATTTACTTCCTTGATAGCTCTAACTAAAGTAAATTTTGAAAGTCGAAAGTTACGCCATAATAAAGATTTTTAATAAGCTGAATTGAAAAAATACGCAGCAGTGGAATTTTTCCTTAATTAACTCATCCAGAAACTTTTGACACTATCGAAAATGTGCAAATTTTTTATGGTCGTGTAAATAAAGGTTTTAATACACGTCCTATAGGTGGAATAGATCAACTAAAAAAATCATTTAAATGTTGGTTTAACATTTTTAATAACTTTAAATGCTTTAATTTATGATTTGTATTATCTGTAAATGTTTTTAAATGCAGGACTACGCGTAATACCGTGTACATACTGATCATGAATGATAACAACGATGCAACATAAAACAGTGTAATATCTTTTAGCTATCCACACGAAGATGTAAAATATCAAATGCTGAACAGCTTAATGTACACGAATGTACAAAGTTCAGCACTATTCTCGTGTCACGACTCTAAGCGAAAATGTGCGTCACTTTACCGACTAATTTAACATTTTTCCATCGATCATGATGAGTTTTTGTGCGCATGTTCCGAAAAATTGACTTGTATGGTGAGCTGTCTCATTTGGTTATTTTTGACATTGTTTTACCTACAAAAGTCGCTTAACAATCGATCTAGTATTAAATGTTTTTCTGCGTTTCAAGTTCAAAACCTGGTTTGCAAAGAATCTCAATTGGCGAATACTACCAAGTACCCACCTATCGTCACGATTCGCTTCGCTGCCAACATATGAAACATACAATTCCTAAACACACTCAACTGAAAAAAATAACAGAAAATATAGTCGGGGTTGGATTGCAGTTCCCAAGCGTGAATTTTGCCTAGGCAAGTAGAAGTAGAAGTAGAAGAAAGAAGAAGTAGAAGACGTGGATGATTGTCTTCAATCATCATTACAAAGTTAAGAAATTGAGACACTCAGAACTATAAGAGTCTAAGTCCATAAAGTTAATTCTGAGATAATCAATGTTTTGTTAGATGTAAACGTTGATTTCGACGTCCATTTTTCATTCATTTTTTTTCATTCTTTTCATTCATTCAAATTGCAACTATTTTATTGTATTTTTCTCGCCAAGCGAGATTGCCATTGTAGGGCACAGTGCCCTCTTTAGCCTTTAGGGAAGTTTGGAAAGGAATGTCCGAGGGCTGTTTGCAAATAGCAATCCCTTTGCAGCCTCGGGAAGAAACTTCAGTCATGATTGCCGGTCTCGACGGGATTCGAACCCGGGACCTCCCGAATCAGAATTGCACTATAGAAGATAACTTCTATTTTAAACGATTTTTGGACTTAACACATTTGTTTTTTAAACGGACTTAAGACCCATACTGCCCTACTAAACGAGAGGGTCTCAACTTCATTTTTTTAGTTAGCACTGTTATTCATTTTGTTGGGCTCATATCTACGTCTGTAACAAAGTAAGAATATCGTATCTGCATGCAATAAGAGTCAAATCGACATTAATATATACCTTATCTACATCTTTTTAAGCTTGAGCAAATCACGTTTTCATGAATAACTCAAAATCAGCTTTGTTGTTGTAGTTAAGGCCCTTTTTAGTGTAGGGCAGCAGAGAATTCTGTGTGCCTCTTATCACCACTACTCATCGTCTCGATCTCGATAGTCTATTCTCTTTATCAATAGTTCTTATTCGCGCAAAACTGATGCCCAGGGTCAACTTACCCCTTTTCAGATGCCAAACTGGTGCGAGATAGTTACGACGAAATAATTACACAACGGGTACCTTACAGACAAGCACGTGCACGGGAGTACCGAAAATAGGGAGCGAAGCTACTTAACTCTACAGGCTGACGAATAAGAGTACTCAAATAAACCTCAAAGTGTCGATATCTTTTGGTGGAGGTGCCGGGTTCAAAAATATCAAATTTTTGAGTGAGGATTAATCGTCTTCCTGATTTCTTTAGTCACCAAAGACATTCTGTAGCATCCTTGTTGAAAGGCAATGTCAACAATAAACGTATATCAATCGGAGGTCATGTTCGCGGTTTTAATCGGGAGACGTGACACACGCACAGACGGACGGACAGGAAAGTGATGCAATAGGGGAGCTTATCTACCTCAAATCAATCTCAGTAGTCAGCAGTTAAAGGGGCTATTACCCCCAAACATTATTTTTTACCACATAGGCCTAATCTATAAGAACATAATAAATATTACACTTAAATTACGGTTTAAAAATTATAGCTTGTAGACTGTGGTTCTACACAAAGTTTTTAAGTTGTTTGATCCTGAAAGTTTTCGTTTTGGGGAATTTAAAAAACGGGCTTATCTGCTTCTTTTTTGTTTAATATAGATACCAGAGCATCGTACCAACAAAGAAGTGGCTCTTTATAACATCGTGTCTTGAAACTGTGCACAAATACACACTCAAACACGGAAAAATAATATGTATTCCGAAATTACACTCCATCTTGGTAATCGATTATCATCAAATTTTGACCGAACCACTAGCCCAAATTACAAAACAAAACAACGCGAATTTACAGAAAAAATTGTCGAGTACGTCAATAATGGCCAATAATGTTTTAGATCAAATTCATTCAAGGTCACGGGGCATATAAATCGTTCCTGTACTATTTCTTAGTGGAGATTTCAGCTAAAAAATTATCCAGTTTGACATTTTTTGGGATCATGGTGGACCCACTATTTTTCTGTTACTCTGTTAATTCATAACTATAGTTTGCCGATTTTTTTTTTAGTTTAGACGGTGAATACCCCTTTAACTGGGGGTACCATGTGAAAGCTCGTCATTACTGTCTGTAGCGGGTATGGAACTGTCTACCGCTCTCGCACCTCCGCATTAGCTAACTCTAGTTTCATCTATACATTGTGATGTACTAGAGGTCTCAATGAGATAATAACTCCAACGCATTGTTTACGTGTCCGCCTAGTGTCACTATCTCGAAATGTCATACAACTGGAGAAAGTGACGAGATGTATGCAGCACGAACGCGTCTTGACAACAATGCCTTATAACGTGAACTACCTGAATTAGTTACCAGAACGGCGTTGTGTTGATAAGCGGAACAGGAGTTGATCTTGCGCAATTTGTACTTTCATTTCATAACATCATGTAACGTATACGTGATTGTGGTCAAAACATCTCCATTGTTGGATGGGAAAGTAATATCATGTTATGTAGCTTATTTTAGTAGAAGTATGTGAAAATAGCAATTTGTGTTATAGTCCATATATATCACTGTCACTGCTGAGGCAGTCATGATAAAAACGAAATTTACATCTCCAAATACGAATCGATTTTTTTTTACAACTAATTCGTCTCTTCTGGGCAAAACATTAAATAAAACGTGACATTTCTACCTCTGAATGTTCGTAACTACGTTATTACTGTTCCATACAAGTTCTTTGTAAGATCCCAAGCCTAAGGATTCTAAAACATATCGCCATATGCACAGATATCGCTGTCAATAAAATTTGAATTAACCCACTATACATCGCTTTTACGTATCAATACAAAATCAGAAATATGCTTTATTTACACCACAAATACATTCCTCTATTATCAATAGTAAAAGAATCCAAAATAGGGAGAGGAAGCGAACTAAAGCGTCATAACACTTTTGGTGGAGGTGCCAGGCTCGAAGAATCCCCACTTTCAAATAGGACTAGACCTGCCCCAAACAGAGGTCACGTTCGGTTCCTATAGTAAGACACGTAGGACGGACGATCGGACAGAAAAGTGATGCGATAGGGAAACTTCGGTCCCAAATTATTACAGGTATTATAGGTGATGTTTTGGGTGAGATAATTTTTTTAATACATTTGTTCTTATTAACTTTATTTTAACCGTATTGGAGAAGTGAATTTTTATCAAGTTAGAAATTAATTGTGTAGGACTTTTAAACTTCAATGGGGTTGATTTTAGATCCAGTTATTATAGCTATGTCACTGTGTAGTATGTGACAAACGGAGACATGTGACTACTCTTTAATTGATTCAATAACATCCAAAATCGAATATTCCTCCATGTTTTCAACTCTGCAATAACGTGTTCCATTAAACTAAGACTTATCATTCAATCCATCCTGACGATTATATCTGAGACAAATTCTGGAACTCAACTGACACATCAATATTTTTTCATCAATATCAATATTTTATTGTAAATTGTAATACATTTACTGAAGTTAAAATTAACAAATAACGTTCTTGTTTCAGGGTCAAGATGGGTACTTTCAACTTCGTACTAATCGTGAGCCTGAGCCTGCTGGCAACGAGTCTGGCAGAACCTTACGAGGAAGGTGCCTACGAGGAGGGGGATGAGGCCAACCAGGTGAACCGAGGAGGGAAGGCGGGGGCAAGCTCGACCCGGTCTGTGCTGGCAGACCTTGCAAGAGAGATGGTCACTAGGTCAGCTACTAACAGCCAGGTGAGATTACAGTGGCGTATGAACCGGGGGGGGGGGGCAGAGGGGTAAACAAACTACCAGAATTTCCGTAGTAAATATGCACTAAATATGCACACTTTCCAATTCGACAGTCACCTTAATTGGTAAAACGAATAATTGTGTTTGGGTGTTTTATGCTTCGTCATTACATTAACAATTAGGTAGAAATTTGCTATAATGGGCCACTCCACGTTCATTTTTTAGTTTTTAGATCGCAAATAGTTGCTGTAAAACATTGTTTACAGAGTCCGAGTGCAAGAAGTTTATTTTGAGTTTTTGAGTTATTAATTAAAGTTATTTCAAAATTGTCTTTATTATTGTACATATCATAATGTTATACACATGATGGTTTAGTTGGGCAATCAAATTTAAATTTCAAAAAAACAAGTGTATTCCTTCATAAACAAAACGGTAATCCCTTGAGTAGCCATTTTTAAAACATGACGAAATAATTGTTGTTTGGCTAGGGCTCTACCCCAGACCCCAGCTACCACCCAAAGAATCTGATGATAAATTTGCCCCCCCCCCCCCCTACACACACACTTTCAAAACGTTCCTACGCGCCTGGGTGAGAATATAAGCGGTCACAGCGACGTGCGACGTCACGTCTACTCTCCCGATCGCCGTTGGCGTAGTGTTCACATGCGATGAGCGACGTTCGGATTTTAACTCGATTATTCGTATCAGGTTTCACGTGTACACAAGTGCACGAACATAAAGATCGCTAAGCCACCAAGTAGCTCCATCTTCGTTTCGTAGATATTTACATCATTTACGGCTGTATGCTGAACTTCCGCGAACGTCCGGCGTGAAACGGAATCAGTCATTTGACGCGTCCGAAGGGGGGCCGTCGGTCGTCCGACACCGATGTCGATGCTCACTCCTCGTACAACGATCTGCTTGTGAACCACGTAACCCTCTGGCGAGTATACTAACGACAAACCCGTACTTCTCCCGATAGTCGCTCTGGCAGATGGACTGTCTCTCAAAGGTCCTGAGCTAGTTGACGGAAGCTAGATCCTACGTCAACCGAAGTCGTCTTGTGCAGTATGTATACGCTTTCACTTACTAACAGCCTGGTACAAGCGTCCGACACGAGCGTTCACGAGTTGAATGCCGTTTGCTCAGTACAAGGCACGCTCACAAAGTGATACACGTGTCCCACCGAGCGCTAGAGCGCTAAAGCGAAGGTCGTTTGGGATAGATGCTACTAGGGAGCGAAAGTTCTTGACAAGTATGTTACCATCTGTATTAAACTTTCCTGGACGACAGTCAGTTAAATAACGTTTAGATAAAACAGCACCAATGTGAATCACGGCAAATTGTCATGTGTGAGAGTATCTTGAGATAATTGCTACAAGATCCCTGTGAACTTTGACATATCCAATCCAATGGCGCAAATCAACTCTTAATATGTTATGCAGTGCTTAATGCTCGGTATTTCAATATCCATGGTAAAGTGACAAGTAAATAATTTGAACTGTCAGATAACTTATCAATATGGCAACCACCACGAATCAGAAGCTTTAGAATTATATTACATGGAGGTTCTTCCACAGATTTTATCTGGAGATTGAAATTCTAGCTCTCATTCAATTATTTCGTGCCAACTGCTAACTAAGATGGTGTTGATGTTGACGTGCTTATGAATTCTATGAAGTACTAATTCCTGCATGTTTTGTCCACAGCGTCGTGGCGTACAACCCGCGTTACGAGAAGATAGTAGGAGAACTCCAGGAGGCCGTTGACGCCGGGCTCAAGGGAGGACAGTGCGAGAAGCGTTACAAGTGCAACTCAAACTAGACACTTGCTAACATCTATCTATCTATTGTTATCTTATGATTTTTGAGTTTTTGTTTGAGAAATATACAAAGAAGTACATTGGAAAATGAGTTGGTATTATTCAATGTAGAGTAGAGAAAATTAAACGTTGTTTTTATGTTTTAATATTTTTAATGAAAGAGGGACAAGCTTTGAGCTTTCGTTTTTTTTTTTTAAGTTTATTTGTCTAAAATGTCATAATTTAACTTTATTGGGAGGTTTGATGACACTATTTAGTAACCCCTGAGACGTAGTGGCCCCTGAGACGTAGTGGCCATGGTCGATCACATGTGCTGTCTGGCTAAGGGCATGGATGTCATGTAGTAGGCCTAATACCAGCTTTATATTTATATACATGTCAATTCCAGTATTCTCTTGTTGACAGAGAAAACGTTGGAAAAACATATTAAGTCAAGATTGCCAGATGGTTGGAACTAGATCGATGAGCGCTGAGCTATACGTCTATTGGTGAAATTAGAATATACAGATTTGCTTCATTCTGCAGTAGCTACGCGAATTTGAGAATATTTCGTGTATTTTCAATATCTATTACAATATGTAGCATTCACTAACTACTAATTATAATGGCTGGTCTCGCCAAGACAAATTTACGCCATTTAACACACTCGTTTCGACGTTTTAACCGAAATGATTTCTATGACTATAGGTGAATCTGACGCTTTATAAGATATTTTCAACAACGATACTCGCCTTTTTAATTTTATCAATTTGTGATTTTGAAATATTCTTCAGTTTGGGAAGATCTTGACTTAGGTATTAAAGATTTAATAACGGGAGAACATTCACCCCTTCAGACTCTCAACCATTGTTTTGAAATTTGTCATCGGTAAATTTAACAAAATAACTAGAAAAACAAGATATTTATCTCTAATGGTCACAAAGTGTGCAAAGCTTTCCTCTCGCTCCAAAGACGCTGATAGTTACAACCTGGTTCGATCAAGTCCAACATTACCTGCTTATTCGTCTCAACACCCTCGTAGCATAAACATTTTAGTTCAGTGGATTCACACAAATAAATCATCATCGTCATCATCACCACTCATCGTTACGAATATTACCATTTATGTCCCTTTAATCAGTTCCAATTTTCATTTCAACTAAGGCTGACAGTCCAAAACTCCAAAACCGAAATCCAAAACTTTTGATTGAGAAACCCTCCTCGTTATAATGGATCTTACACATACCTTTCAGGTTCATAGCCCAACGTACTTTTCAATGTTGTTTATTGACTTGATTGTTTTTGTGCAATCTGTTCAGAGTATAAAAGGAAATCATTTGCTTTGAGATGGGTACATAGTTTCGGAGACTGGATGATTGAAAGCTACCTACTACAAGTTCTCACATTATTAACTATAATAATTTCACACTCAAATTGTTTTTTTTTATATATAAATTTGGTTAAATTGTTTAATTTAAAAAGGTGTTTTATTTTTCCCTCAAATTAAGAAGATTATATCCAGCGTGACATGAAGCACCCTGCCATATAATAGACCATGCCTTCAGTTTTAATTGTGAGATGTGAAACTCAATTTGATCATGTCAGTCATGAAAAATGCAAATTTCTTAATGTACCCTTTCTACATTAGTTTTCAGTATTATTTAAACAATATTCTAGTATTTTTCTTTCACAAAACAATTACTTGCAGAGCATGTCATTATTTTCCGAATAATTTCATATGGGCCTATATATATGAAATAATAATTTCTTAGTCAAATTATTGTTTTTGTATTTAACTCACTCACAAAAGTCATTAAAAAGGATCATATTGTAATCTTGGTAGGCCTACCTATATTATTCATTAGTATGCATGCAAGCTTCAGTTTATTTTTTAAATGATGTAAATGACAGTAAAGTGACTTTCTTTTGAATGTTTTAAGTTCCAGTTTGAAGAGATTCTTCTTCTTATCCCACTGGAGCATAGAGAAACTGAAATTTAGTTAAAAATTATAGCGTGCAATATTGGATACATAGCACGTAAATATCGACATAGCTCACATAGGCCTACACTAATTTTGGATTGATATAATTATGTTATGTTACTTCAGGTAATGAAAATGTGTAATTTTGTTTAAGTTTATTCGATTACTTTTTACGGTGACACTTGTTTATCTTCTCAGCAAATTACCACAAGCTCTGTGAATGTAACAGAAATGCTGTTTAAAATTTAAATATATTTCATATAGGATTCGAGGGAGGGAGGGTCTGTTTGTGCAATCTTATGCTTTCAGCTCTGTCTATACTTAGCTATAACTTGCTATTAATTTATGAACTAATTTACGTTTAAACTATTTTAAGAAGTTTCAAAAGCCATTACTTACACACTGGGTCAAGAGTAAGTACTGGTCTTTATAAGTTTAAATAAATATGTTTTATGCAATATCTTTAGGCAAATAAGCTCCGCTATAAAGAATAACTTGCATTTGTCATAGATCTTTGAAAATATGTATATTGTATGGAACATTTTTAACAAGTGTGTTTGCAAGGAGAGCAATACTAATTAGGCTTGTGTTGTTAGGCAGATATTCATTGTAAGTTATAACTCGAAAAAAAATTTCTATTGTTTACATGCAAAACTATGTTACCTATGTATGTTCATGACTTATAATATCCTTGATACAAAAAATTAAAAAAATTCCAAAACAAGTATTTTTTTATTATTTGCTTGTATTTATTTAAAGCTTTTGAGTTGGAATAAAGGAATCATGCGTGTAGTTATTAATGGTGTTAGCTGGTGCAGTAGGTATATTATAATTAATTACTTTTTCGTGGGATAACTTGCCCCGGGTGCAATGCAAGCCCCTCTCCAGGTGTCGAAGTATGTATATTGAAGTTAGGACAATTGTGAAGTGTAGTCCGAGGGCTGTAGGACTCAATCCCTTGCATTCGCATTAGCAACTGAGGAAAACTTCGGGAAAAAACTTCAGTCAGAATTGCCGATCTCGACGGGATTAGAATCCGGGACCTCCCGAATCAAAGTCGCGCGCTGAACGCTCGAGCCAACACTGTGGTAGGTATGTTATATTGCAAACGAGACAGACGTGATCTTTTGGTCCATACATGGCAAACAAACATGTTGCCGGATATCGACTTTAGGTGTAATAAATAAACATAAATGATTGGATAAGCGTAGCGAGCGAAGTGAGTAAAGCGAAGATTCCATTTCACTACACTGGAGAAAAAAATCCGGAATGTTTTTTTTTGTATTTTTGGCTGTTTGTTAACACGATTCCGGCTAAACCGATACTCCAATTGCGATGAAATTTTGTGGAGCCCTTCGAAATCTCTGAACTTAGAACTGCCACGTTTTTGAGCGCAATCTAAAAATTATTTCTCGTGAAAATCGCAATTTTACGATTTTTTTTATTTTTTTTAAAATTTCTTCGACTTAACACCTACATGTTTTATCCGATTGTAACGATTTTTTCACAGAACCTTATTTTATGAATTAATATATTTGTGTGAAATTTGAGCGCAATCAAAAAATTTTTCTTATGAAAATCGCAATTTTACGTTTTATTTCGATTTTTAAAAATTTTCGACGAATAACACCTACATGCTTTATTCGATTGTAAAGATTTTTTCACAGAACCTTAATTAAATGAATTGATATATTCGTGTGAAATATGAGCGCAATCAAAAAATTATTTCTCATAATAATTGCAATTTTGAGATTTTTAATATTTTTTTAATTTCTTCGACTTGTAACACCTACATGCTTTATCCGATTGTAATAATTTTTTCACAGAACCTTAATGTTATGAATTAATATATTCGTGTGAAATTTGAGCGTAATCGAATAATTATTTCTTGTGACAATCGTAATTTTACGCTTTTTCGTTTTTAAACAATTACGCTCATCCAACAACGCGCCTGAAAAAGCGTTTGCGAAGCTTCCTAGTAATAAATAATAGGAAGATAAAAGAACCGCACTCACCCAGGTTTTGTTTTGCTACGGGCCCTGGTACACAATTAAATATTCAATTGTTCCACAGAAAATATAAAAGAAAAGCTCAATATGTAAATATGTATGGAGTATTAGGTCTAGTGTTTAGGTAAAGTTAAATATGCCCATGTGACCGACAGTGTTGGCTCCCGGATTCGAATCCCGTCGTGACCACCAATCCTGACTGAAGGTTTTTTCCGAGGTTTTCCTCAGTCGTTTATGCGAATACAAGGGATTGAGTTCTCTTAAACAGGCCTTTGACATCCCCCCACAAATTTTCTATTCGCAACATATACCTACTCCTGAAGAGCGGCATACATTGCACCCTGTAACAGGTTTGAGGTTTCCCTGTATACCTATAGTGGTACCCTGATGGTTCCAACACTAGACATTTTAAGGCATTTCATGATTGGTTAAATCTCACGAACATAAGCTACAATAAAACACTAGATACTAAAATATATAATTTTTTAGCGAATCATTCTCTAAAGCTAAACCAAAGTGTGCTTATAAAATACTTGGTGGTCACTACCATCTCAATAATATCTCTGCAACATTAACAGTGCAATCATATACTTGGTCGTGTGACAGCACACATGCAAAATTGGTAACTCAAGGTTCCGATACAGACTTAGATAGGGCTGATGTGAGCGCTTTATAATCAAACATCTTCCCAAGATATTTTGTGGCAAGGCCTTGGAGTTTGCCCTACCATGCAATTATTAGGCTCATCGCTCACTCAATACATTGCTGCCGGTACGCTCACTAACGTAATGCAATAAGGCATTCAAATCTCAACATTCTATTCTACCATACTCATTGTCACGAATGTATCGTGGAATGTAGCCCAATCTTACGTTGATAATTGCCGTCGAATTTCGGAATATTTAATTTAGGTAAACGAGGGGTGGACCTGACATCCTAGCTTAGCTGACGAAATTGTGGTTCTGTTTTATGTTGACGATTTTGCAAATACTTTTACCTCATTCATAATTGATATCGTCAAATAACTCGAGAACCTTCGAACCGACTTCAGTACCAGAATCTAGAAGAAATGAAGTTAAAATTATTTGATCAAATCGAACTTAGAAGGCTATTAATTTGTCGCCAGCGGTTTAGCCGAGCTCGTTTAACCGGTTCCCACTCGAACACCGAAGTTAAGCAGAATCGGGCGTGGTCATGGGTAGAGTGGGTGACCGCTCTACCCTGAAACTCACGCATACCGCTGGTTAGAGCAGATGGAGGGTTCGAAAGCTAGTGTAACGGCTTCGTACTCCTTGACGTCTGCTCGGCAGTCCGGGTTAGTGGAGGAACCTATATGACTGTCAAAGTTACACCGTCCTGTCGGATGGGACGTTAAGCCATTGGTCCTCTTGGTACTTTTCGAAAGGAGTAGGCTACGAGCCGGTACCGGGTTTCCCCTCCTCCCTTCTGTTCATACTTCATCCTCATCTATCACCACTCATCGTCTCGATTAGCCAAAGTGCATAAATATGAGACGTTAAGCAATATTCAATCAATCATTATTTGGCTGTGTTTCCCTGATTAGGTAATAAAGTGCTTGCAACTTCTGGAACTCTCTTAGTTTGCTAACATCGAGACTGGATATAGCTAATTATTACGTCTAGTTATAATTCCATTCTCAGTTATGCTGATTGTTGACGAAACGTGTGGTGCAGAGAACTACAAAAGAGCGTCAGTACAAATCACAATCAAAGTCATCGAGTCAGTGGCGTATCCGGGAATTCATAAGGGGGTGGGGGGGCCAGTCAATCAATTCAGAGATGTACCGAAGGTCAAGTGGGGGGTCCGGGGGGCTTTCCTTAAAAAAAATTTCTCCTTCAAGGTCACTTTGGTGAAAATCTGTGCGTTTTAAAGCATCACAATGACCAACTTTTTATCTATTAAAATCCTCTTTTGGTCTGATAGTAATTTGCTTTATGTATTGCGATAAAGCAGTTATTCTATATTCTCCATTGAAACGTTAAAGTGCACTTACACACTTTTTTTTACAAAAGGGGGGGGGGGGGGATTGCGCCTTGGATACGCCACTGCATCGAGTAACTACCCAACAGATTAGAAATCTACATCTAGCGAACTAATGTCTATGCATGCAGGGAAACATGGACGCTTGTGAGAAGCCGGGTAAACCGGGCATACTAACATGGAAGGAGCCGTCCGCGGTGGCGTATTCGGTTAGGGCGTAGGTCTGAGGAATACGGCACCAAGGGGACGTGGGTTCGAGTCCCGCATAAGGCATGGGTTTTTTGTAATTGTCCTTCACCCTTCATCTATCACCACTCATCTCTCGAATATGAAAATCGCAATTAGCATCTTAACTGGCCGAAATAAACCTAGATTTCAAGGCCATTACACCTAATTAAAAAAAAAACATGGAAGGAAGCCGCACTCACCCTAGGTTCTCGGTAACATTGCAGACGCGACATCCCAACCCAAGGCACTTCAAGACACGGCACTCCAACGCGCTCCACGATGACACTACACTCCGCGGGCGCGACACACTACACGGCACACCCCGGCACTCCACGGCACACCACGAAAACGATACTACACGGACACCCGGCAACCCGCACATCCAGAAAACGAACGACACTACCACTCCGGCAACACCCCCGGCACACCTCGACACACCATGAAAACGAACGACACTACACTCCGCGGGCGCGACACACTACACGGCACTCCACGGCACACCACGAAAACGACACTACACGGCATTATTCTACAGACCTAACCACCTCGCGACCTAACACGATACACCACGACAACGGGCATGCACACACCTCATCAGGCAACAAGCGTCGCCACTCTACTGACTGCGTTCTCCAATAGTGGGCAATGCTAATTGAGTGCATTGCTAGCTGGCTTGGTTGAGCTAGTCGAATAACGTGTAGTGGCCAAAGTCCACAACCCAGCGTCCCCTGCCTCCCCCAAACCCCCCAACCCTCCAGACTTGTGGTCCGTTATGCGGCCTGCAGTGACTGGCTGCATTGATGACAATGTAAATAGGTTATTACGCGTGAATAATCTTGTCAAATTAGTTTAATGTGCGATATGCACAATGCAACTGATTAGAAAGGGAAAATGGAAAATTAAAATTAAAAGCAGGGTCCTAAACAATTAACACATTTAGTTCCACGTTTCATTGTGTGTCGTAGGCCTATACAGATTTATAATTCTGTTCTAGAAAATAAAGGAATCTATTTAACACGATGATGTCGAATGTTGCAGTAAAACGTTTTCCATATAAAGAACAAGTTAGCCTACAAAAGTAATATCAACTAAAACGTAATTATACACGTTACATTTTATAGAGCAGAAAAAAATCCCAGCTTGCAATGTTGAAAGAGTTCTTGTCCAAATAAAAATGCAGTTTCCTTGAATCCATTGGCATTTCACTTCTTGACAAAACACATAAATAAATAAATAAATAAATTCGTATTTAAGGTCTACCCACTCCAAAGCGACCAAGCCAACCATGTATGTAGGCCCCGAGTCCGACGCAATCGACGAGTGCACGATAGCCAACCAAAGATCGATAGTTTTTAATAGGAAACAACACATATTTTGCTAAGTTTCGTCTTTGATACTTCCCCCCCCCCCCCTACCGGTACAAAAATAGTATTGTGCCGGGAGAAGAAACCTTCATATAGAATGGAAAATATTACAAGCAACAGTCCACTAAGTGTTAGACAGGAGTGTGTGATTAAAATGGAATAGTTGTGAAATATTTATGTATAAGTCATTATAAATAATGAACGTATTGCTCAAGTCGAAAATAAATTATCAATAGTATTGGCCAATTCGGGGAACGGAAATGGTGTTAGGACGATAGATTTACCTTTGCAGATCACATTGTACAGTAAGCATCTTATGAAAACACAACTTTGGTTAATAATCTGTTGGCAATTCATAACAAATCATACTTATGGTTATTACTTAGACTTAATTAATAAGACTTAGTTACATTTTTAACCAAATCGAAAATCGACATAATTATTTTAGTTTCTGGTAATCATAAATCAGTTTGAGAAATGGGAAAATGTACAAAAAGCTTCATTTGTGTTACCATAATATTTGTACAATGTGCCGGACATCAGTTATACATACAAACAGGATTTTAAAACCCATTCTAAATTTTAATGTACTTACTGTTTAATTAAGAATGACGGAACTACTGACTGGTGATTGGTGACTGGTGACTGGTGACTGATGACGAGTCCCTGACACTCCTGTGCATTAGCTTAAAAGTAGGGTTAGAATACAGTTCGTTCTAAAAATTTAAAAATATTAATTTAAATATAAATAACTTACATATTATCTTCGAAGATTTTAACTTGTATTTTCTTTATTCCTGTAAAATAAAAATGAACTATTGCGGTTCCAATTTCATAAAAAAAAGTAACTCGTAGTCAATTCTTACGTTTCAAAATTATCAAATTCCTTTAGGCGTTGTTAACCTTGTTACAAAAACAATGTTGATGATAGTTAATTTGTGATAATGTAGAACATGTTTAATTATTTACGATAAATATGCCGGTACAAATGTGTTTTTTATTTTTCCAGTGCCTCAATCTAGAATGACAAAACTTCATCTCAAGTCCAGGATAACCTGCATAGAAATTAGAAATACAATAATAGAACACTGATTGGTACAAAATATTTCATATTTATTAAAACAATGTATATAAAATAACAGTTAACATTGAAAATACGTGGGGTATAGGAGAGTCATTAATACGTCAACTTCAGTTTTACAATTTGCCTCTGAAATCTAGACAACTGAGATTTCTCTTAAAATTCCTGAGACGCGTATATTTGGAGTTTGCATAGAAAACATATTATTATCTTGAGCATTTTTCTTAAACTTTTACATGCTTTGGCTCAATGTTAATAACAATTCAGGCAGACTTAATTTATGTATCTCAGTCAAATACAAGATTATAATTATTATGTCTTTCAAGTTACAAGGTAACATTGGACCAAGCATCGTTTTGCATTAAGTTAATAAAAGGTTACATTGATTATCTGTTTTGCTTCAAACATTAGATTAAATCTTACGAATATTATAGGCTACATATTAGATTTAAAAATCATTACCAGTAAGCCTATACTAATTATTGTTATTATTACAATTAATTGAAATAATATTTCAAATATTAAAAACTCTCCTGTAATGTAATGGTATACCTACTTAACTAAAAACTTAACAGGGTGTTATGCTCATGCAGAACAAGCAGTTGATTGCAATATTAGTGTTATTTTAGTCATTTTGATTAAAATTAATTAGTAACAAAAACCAAAAGGAAAAATTATAAAGCTGTGTAGTGTTGTTTATGATTGTGGCCTATGAAGTTGGATTTAGTTTGGTACATTCAAAAGAGAATTACAAAACTATTACATCGACGGGATTTGAAACAACGTGGTATGTGAGCCGTATAATAATTTCAATATGGTACGTATGATATGAAACAAATTGAAACGATAAGTTTAAATTTCTGATACCGGTATGTATGTAATAATTAGACTTTGTGCTACGAAGCCCTAAAGCAATGAATAAAAATATGAAAATCTCTTACAAACCTACCTAACTATTTCTCTGTCAAATAATTTATATATTACACATTTCAATGACGTGACATTAAGTCGCATTTAAATTAGAGTTTGATGCATTACACATTATGGGCTTTGTAGATTCCAATGTAACAAATAACACCAAGGGTTGAGTATTCAACATTTCGTATATAAAAATCGTGTCATTTAAATAGTGAGTGAATATTATTGTTACTTAGGCTACACTTCTTTTGATTTCATTTCTCTGAGTGTAGTATAAATTAATTATACTTCGATTTCTCCTATCGAAGTTTAAGATACGTATACTGGTGGTATTAAAAAAACATAAAAATATGTTTTAATCTAATTGTTGCTCGGCTTTTGATATTTTCTCACACATATTATTAACGAGTGAAAAATGTGTGGAGGTTTAAAAAAATAAATACTTATTAAATATAAATTCTATTGATTTGAATTTAGGGCCCATCCTAAAACGACTTTGGTCGTCAATCTGAACCTAAGTGTGTTTCATTGTGTTCAGGAATGTTCATGTTTAGTTAAATATTTGCACTGTTGTCATGGCCTAACAAACTCATAAAACCGTGAGTAGAACAAAATCACCAACTGCCATCCAAGTTAACTAAGCCTTGTTATTCAATGGTAAGTTATAAACAAAAGTAAATTTTCTGTTATTTATATTAATTAATTTTCTTGTGTTAATAATTATTAAATACCGTGTTACTAAAAACATACAAGGATTAAAGAAAATTAATAAGTATATAACAAAAATCGAATTTTCACATCGTGAAGCTTTTTAGGGTTAAGTTATTTCGGGAGCCAGCCACCACTGTTCGTCAGGCGAAGAAAGCAGCAGCTTTACACAAAACTCGCGATAAATCCTAAACCAGCTTCACCACACAATCTGAACGCGAAATATTAGTTTTTCGTTTAAAGTTACCACTTTTTCATCAGACTATGTTTTCCCATGGATCCAGGGGTAAATTTCGTACTTTTCACTGTATAGTCAGTCGTAAGTGTCCAGGTGGTTATCGGGGCTTGGGGCTGTCCGAACACTTGAAGATTGAGCAGTCATGTCGGTTCACAGCAGTCATCACGTCGCTGAGATGGTATGACACCGCGACGTTCGGCTGGATTCTGAAACACAAGACATAATGGGTGTCAAACGCAATTCTGAGTAGCGTGTCAAATTTGGAACAATTTTGAATTTTGTAAGAATCATAAGACCGTTTTGGAAAAAAAACTTATCTGTCAGTTATAAATTAGTATAGGCTAAATCAGTTTGTTATTGTTAATACTTTTATTATTTATTTAATGTATATCCTTTTCAATTGAAAAACTGATTTGCAAAGTAGGACAATCTATTAAAATTTAAAATAAATTCATTAATGAACACACAATAACGAACTATATTTAGAAAATTTTGAAGTTATAATTTTACAACAATGCATGATACTCTTGACACCAAGGGCTACCAAAACATTCTGTCATCCTTGTTGAATGGCAATGTAAACACACATAACGTAGAATTGGAGGTTCTTGGTTCGATTCTCAATCGGGACAATATATACTCCCCATGTTTTAGGTAGAGCCATCCATTTAAAAAATCAAATCCATCAGTTTTAGATCGAGCATAGGTCTTCGACTTTCAAGTGAGCATGTAACCTTTCGTGTGAAGATTGCCCAGGGTGCAATGCATGCCTCTCTTCAGGTGTCTAAGTAGGTATATTGGAGTTAGGACAATTGTGAAGGGCCTTTGATTAGCATTGACGACTGAGGAAAACCTCGGATGAAATCTTCATCAGGATTGATCTCCACTGGTGACTAGTCCTATAGTGACTATATACTAGTGACTAGACCACCTGTATAGTATCACGACTCTCTTCATTCAATGGAAACCATCATCTGAAGAGACTGCGAAGAAGACAAGGAATGTGAAGTATTTCACGTAATTTCATTGAGTAGAATGAATTTCTTTGCCTGCGGGGTGGTGTCACACACTCACGCATACTCACGCACACGCACACTCACCCGCACGTGGAGTTGAATCATCTAGCCGTCTTGGATTGATCACAGTTGCGCATTCTGGCGACTTTCTCCTCTTTCCAAACTACTTTGCTAGATTATTAATGAAAACCTATGAAAGTTCTACAGTAAAACTTGTTATTGTTTTGTCACTAGCAAATTCTTCTGTCATATTATGAACTGTTATGTAACAGCAACAGCTATAGTGCTTTCTTTTAGCTAAATTTTCCAGTAAAATAATATTTTCCTGCTTATGATACAGGAAATGGAGTACTCTTTAAAACAACGTTATTGTCTAAACAATTTGTCGCCAAAATATGATGAGAGTAATTAATTAAACTTTTGTTATTGTTGTCTAAAACACTTGGGCCCACACAAAGAATGTCATTGTTATAATAATGTAATAATGCGAAATAAATATTAAGGTCACATGCAACCTACAGATGTAGCTCGAAGGCGTAACGTGCAACAATCTGATTCGAGAGGTTCCGGATTCGATACCCGCCACCGGTAATCCTGACTGAAAGTTTTTCCAGGGAATTTTCTACATTTTCAACAGCCTTTAGTAGATATTCCTTTCACTACCCAAGACGCCTAAAGAGGGACATGCATTTCAGAGGACTGGTTTCCCACGGGAAATTTTAATCGGATACATGACATACGTTGCAAATTCCCCTTCCCTCGGCTGACTGACATTGCTGTTGTTTGAAATTTTGCACAATTGAGTGGAAGTGAAGGGCTCTCCGGTCACACTTTTTTTAAATTATGTTTGGGACATGCTAAAGCAATAAATTATTTTTTGCGGTTTTTGATTTTGTCTTGGCGTGGATGTAAGTTAAAATCCCGCATACGGCATGGATTTTTTGTAACTGTCCTTCACCCTCATCTATCACCATTCATCGTCTCGATAGCAATATTGCAAATATAATGTGTTTCAACCGTGCTGTTATTTTTCTATTGCATGAACATAGCATAAACTGCTGTATTGCTAGATTTTTTTAATGAATGTAAATAAATGCTACTTTTTCTAATGGGTGAAGCTAATTTTGACTCATAAAAATACCCAGTGGTGACCAATGATTTTGTGCCTAGACTGTCACGTTTCAAGTTAATTAATTACTGAAAATAAATATTCATTAAAATTGTGACTTTATAAATATATACAATCCCTTATTGATAGAAGGCGAAATTATTGTTATATGAAGTTCGCGTAGAAAATTAATCGTACTCACAAAAATAACCCATAATTCAATTATTGAATTGTAAAAGTAATGAATGGTTGGCTGGCGTTACTAATTGTAAAACTAAACTAAGTGTGTCACTCTACTGCGTTCACTAGTTGCTCATCACTAATTACCAAATAAATGTGTAAAAATGCAAAGTCTGCTATTTATCAAATTCCTCAACACTTATTCAAGGCCAATAGAAAACTGCATGATTAAAATGTAGGCTAAACAAAAGTGTGGCAAATTGTTTGAGAAAGTAGCCGATGAGTTGAGAAGCGTGCAACCAACAGATGGAATCGACCAACCAGAACTAAAGGCTTCAGGTGGTGTCATAATCTAGAGCATGTCAACATCTGTGAATCCATTTCAATCTAAAGTTATTTTAAGGATTATTTAATATTGTCATCGGAGGTAGATATTTGGTGTTTAGCTATTACATTCTCAGGATAAACTTAACATCAGTGTATAGATGTAGCTTTGCATTGTTAAAACAGGATATTGTGCACCTACCTTTAGCGTTTATAAAAAAACAAATATTGTTGGATAGGCAGAAAAAAACTACCAAAACTGCATTTTTTAACAATATCATCAAAACAAGGTTTTATTTTGAAATGATCATCGTAAATATTATTTAAAGTAGTGTTATCATAGAACCCTTCATATTTTTTGTTTTTTATTAAATCTGTGTCACGT
This sequence comes from Sweltsa coloradensis, assembly GCA_024449915.1. Taxonomy (NCBI): domain Eukaryota; kingdom Metazoa; phylum Arthropoda; class Insecta; order Plecoptera; family Chloroperlidae; genus Sweltsa; species Sweltsa coloradensis. The sequence continues at coordinate 101,331 of JAMZAV010000941.1, forward strand.
TTCGGACATCTGTGATGCCAGTTTGCCCTGAAATCAGGATTTAGTCTCAAACGCAGGTCAAAATTAATATAATAATTAAAAATAATATATATATATATTATTTTTTAAATCATGGAATCAAATTTAAAATTTAAATTTATTCATTTCAAAATAAAATCATTTATAGTCTATGGAAAATTTGCTAATTAAGCTTGTTACTTTAGAGAACCTGTATAGCAACAACGTACGTTTATGGCGTAAACCCGCATTGTTAATCAATTGTTTGAACAGAGCATTTAAACAAAGTTCACACGCACATCACATCATAGATCACATTATTCTGACTTGGGTTTGGCTTGTTACTTTAATCTACAGCTTGGAATGTACATGTGAATAACTTCGATAAATTGCGTCAAAACAGTGAAGTCTATCGTACATGTTTTATTTTCGAAAATTGGTCCACACGAAATGTGCAAACAAATCCAAAATGGACATTATTTATGGACTTTGAAGACTCGCAGGAAAATAACTGTGACTTGAACGGAAAGAAGGCTAGACAAGAAATTAGTTTTACAACGGAGTGTGAAAACATAATTTAAAAGTGTTGATTATCCTCTATGTAATTGAAAAAGTGCGTAAGTACTGCACTCGCAAACAAAGTGGCTGTGCCGGAATGAGACACCTCCTTTCTTCTTCTAGCTAGAGCTCACACGCTTCACTTAGATCTGACGCCGATAGAGAAGTAGAACAGTTTCTCACTAATCAAGATGATTCCGCGACTCATTTGCATAGAGCTTGTTGCGCGGTACTACAGCGGTGTGGCACATCTAACACATTATATATTATCAGAGATATTGTGTGGAAAGAGAATTTTTTCTCAAATTAATTTAACAAAACAACGGACATAGTTATCAATCATGATCATCTGATATTGCCAAAACTATGTTTTATTTATTTTTGGGTTGAGTATAGTACGCCCAATCAAGACGATTAGTGAATTAATGAATCCTGGACATATTCCTAGCTCATAATTTAGTTGTATTCACTATAATCGTCTATGTAGGGCGTACTACTCAACCCAAAAAATAAATAAAAAATGGTTTTGGCAATGTCAGATAATCATAATTGATAAACTATGTCCGTTGTTTTAATATCTAAGAAAATTTAAATTAGGCCAATAGATTTAACTTTAACCAAGCACTGTAATATTTTGTAGTATATTAAATTGTTTGTCAACTTGTGTCATGTTGTAATTTGTGAATGTGGTTCCCTTCTACTTTTATTTTTAAATTGTCATAGATAGATGTTAAATAAAACCCAACTTTATTGAAATATTGGTAAAACTATGTTAAAACTATGTTGGGCAAACTTTGGGTTAAGAAACAAATTGCACTTATAGGGTTTTCAAAAATATATTCACAAAATAGGGTATAAGGTGATATGCAAGGCTGTGTGGAGAGTATTGATGGGGGAAAACTTAATTCGCAAGCTGGAAATGAAACTCACCCCCCGCCCCCATCCCACCACCCCCAGAGGGAATCATTTTCGTGACCCTGGAGACGTTGTATTTAATCAACGATGATTTGGTTATTAATTAATAAATTGTGAGATAGCATTGTATATTCATCCTAGCTGTAATGAAGCAACGTGACATTTCGTTTGTTTTATTTTAAAAAAGATAAAAATTGATTGATTGATTTTTGATCTATTTTTCTAAAAGTCCGGTCAAATCTTTAAGAAAAATTTATATGAATGCCAAAATGTGTTTTCTCAATTTACTTGCAAGGATCAAACATAGTAATAAACATTGATTCGGGGGGGGGGGGCAAGACAATACCCGGGGGCAGTCGCCCCCTCACAACCCCTAGCCACGCCACTGCACTAGGCACTAGGCACTATAGGCACTAGAGAGAAACTTACGGCGTTTGTTCGAGTAAGGTGGGAAAGTGACGAACGTGCTAAAGTGGGGAAAGTTAGTCACGACTTTTGGAGTTGATTGTTCCTAATTTGGGAGAATCCGGAATGTGCTTGTGTACTTGTGATATCACAGACACGGGGCCTACACATAATGCATACTGATACAGCACAAACGCCAAGATAATCATAGCCCCTCTAGGTCACATTACTATCAGCTGCGTTATTTAGCCCTAATATTATGAAACTCAGAATTATTGAGTTTTAAAAACAAGCATTTTAACATTCCTATCCAGCTCTACAAACTATCCTAGAAAGTAGAAGAGTCACATTGTATAGCTCACAATGTCGTAAATATGTCTAGTAATTTGTAAGAATGATACGAGCACAGCTAGGGGCAACGCTCGACAGCTGCTGAGTATGAGAGCGCTCATGACCGGATCTGTATAATGATTTACACTATAAATATTGTTATATAATAGGTTCTTCCCCCTGGTAGTGTTAAGCGCTGTCATCTGTCGGCCCTCTATGGCACTACAAGTACTACGGTGACCAGAACATCACAGTGATTCGTATTACTATTATTATTCACTGTAATTTAAAAAAATGTAATAATGCATTTCTTACTTATTACCTCCCTGTACATATTTTACATATTTATGTTTACTGTTCACACGATGTGTATTGCATTCTATCAGACACATTACGAATTACCGTTTTAATAATTATTATTAGAACCATCATTATTAATTACAGTATTAGTAATATTATTTTTCAGTCACAACGAAAAACTTTATTTATAGGAAAAATTACACACTGGCTTCCTGTGTGAACTATAATTAATTTAAGTATCCCTCTTTTTACTTGGCACCTCCACCAACAACGAGATTTGAAAGCTGGGAAGAGACGCATTATTTTATGTTATATTATATTATGTGTAATCTTCTTCTACGACCTGTTGATAAGGTAAGGTTTGTATTCACCCTCTAAAATTAATTATGTTTGTGTTGAGTTTTTGAATCTAGCTAGTGGAATCGTGAAAGAGTTTCGGTACACTTCCCTATTAGACATGTGTTCGCACCGTGCTTCTCACTTGTCCATAGGCATGCAGACACACTATTTGTATAACATTGCACAATGCGAGACTTTCATGGAAAATAAGCTAAGTCTATGCCTATGGGACTTTTATGAGAGAGTTATGCTGTTAGCCTTTCATGACCTTTTGTCACTAAATCCACATTACGAAATAATGTTTCACGCCTTACTTTAAATTTAGCACACGCACATACGCTATCGAGAAGAAAAAAATCGTTGATTTTATAATGGCGATAATAAGCAGGTAAGCTGATTGTATGTTATTGTGTATGTTGGAAGCTGTGTGTCTGTGAACAAATGAGTAAAATCCAGAAATTACAAATGTCAACCCTGACTGTAACTCGAACCCGGGACCAATCCACCAGACCACCTGAGCTACAGCTGATGATTTTAGCGTGGGGACAAAATGCTTGTTTCTATACTAGGAAGCTTCGCAAACGCTTTTTCAGGCGCGTAGTTGGATGAGCGTAATTGGTGCATTGAGCAGCCATGTGTTCATGAGAAATAATTTTTCGATTGAGCTCAAATTTCACACGAATATATTAATTCATAAAATTAAGGTTCTCTGAAAAAATCTTTACAATCGGATAAAGCATGTAGGTATTACAAGTCGAAGAACGTTTTAAAAATTGTAAAAAAAAATCGTAAAATTGCGATTTTCATAAGAAATAATATTTTGATTGCGCTCAAATTTCATATTAATATATTAATTTAAAAAAATTTAGGTTCTGTGAAAACATCATTACAATTGGATAAAGCATATAGGTGTTATAAGTCGAAAAAAATCGTAAAATTGTGATTTTCATGAGAAATAATTATTCGATTGTGCTAAAAAAAACGTGGCAGTTCTAATTTCAGAGATTTCGAAGGCCTCCAGAAAATTTTATCGTAATTGGAGTATCGATTTAGCCGGAATCGTGTTAACAAACACACAAAACTACAAACAGAAAAAAAAGAAAAAAAAGAAAAACATTCCGGAATTTTTCTCCAGTGTAGTGAAATGGAATCTTCGCTTCGCTCGCTACGCTCATCCAAAATGTACACAACTCGTATAGTTTGTAAATTTTACCAAAACATGCATGAATTATGTAATATTTTGCAATAAATTTCATACCAAAAGGCGCAAACAACCAAAGTCTGGGAACATTCGTAAAATCATCCTGGTTCTCAAATACATTATTTCGTTTCTCGATTTGGATATTCGGGAAACACTCCTGTAGGTGGAATAAATTGTTATGATTTAATAGAATTCAGAAATTCCAAAATCCTATCGGGATGGATTTTTTAATTTCTGAATTGAATTAAATATTAACATTATTTCATATCATTAATAAAACTCAATCTAAATGATTTTGGTTATGTTTCTGATTTTGAATGACGAACAAACATTTTTTTTAAGTAATTTTTATATTGTGTACATCCTTTTTTTAGTGGTCTGTCTGTTTTTGCAATTTGTCAGCAGAGTACTTAATTACTATTATGTGCTTGATTATTACCATGCAACATGAACATGCAACAGTAAAGTACAACACACTCAATTTATGTGTGGTGAGTTTTGTGAATCTATAAAAGCTTTGGGTTTCTAGTGTTCTAGTGTTCCTCATAAGGATCATAAAGGCAGCGTGAACCAGCGTGAACAATTTTTTTTCCTCTGGAAAAATTGCAGAAAATTGAAGGAAAAACAGACATGTTCCCTGGAGGTCATTAGGTAAATGCATTAAATTAATTAGTTTAATGAATTTAGTTATTTCAAAAAACCATATCTTTCAATCAGAAGAGGCCCATGCAAAGAAATGTTTGACGCTAATTTCCCGCTACTTACATTTTTAGCAGCTTAAGTACACTTTCTGAGAAAACTACTGCATATTCACTTCAAAGTTTCAGGGAATTAAGATCACATAATATTAGAGTTATTGGTGTTGCACAATTTTGATATTATTGACCTTTTAAAAGTTATGAATTAATTGGCATGAAAATTTTTATCCAAACTAAATTTCAAGTTTATAAATTTGTAATATAAAAAGAAAGAAAAAGAAAAAGTGTTTCACCAAAACATTCATTAGACGATTATGTTCTAATTGTAAGTGAAAAAAAAATGGGTTGATATCTCCAGTAGTTTACTCAAAAAGAGTACCTATGTCTAGAAATCTGTCAACATAATAGTGGAAGTTGGCAACAATGTATTTTAGTCAACAATGCTTTTTATCTTACTTTTTTAGTGTTGTTATCAGCATATATTATTGCTCATGTGTACCAAAAATAGTTGAATTTCATTGTTTAATTCAGAACCTATGAACATTTTACTATGGAAACAGGTTCACGCCCCCTTAAGTCACTTCCACTTCCATACCGACATGGTGTATTTCCCTCAAGAAGGAATCTGCAATGCTAATTTTATAATCGAGATTACTATAAGTTATTTTTATCTGATACCTACATGAGTACAAGCTGACAACTCCATTTGCAAGGAATGTATAATTTCTCTATCAGCTTAAAGGAAGCAAATCAGCAGCTGATGTACTGTATATTTATTCATATAAAAAAAACTTAAGCGGCTTTCTATATGTACACTTTCTGTGAACTCAGTTCAAGTATGGCGATGATATGCTAAAATACGGGGTTTATAATTAGTTCAGTAAGGCACAGATGAGGTATGTATAATTCCAGTGAAGTGGTACATTGTGTTGGTATGTCACCGCATACAGTATGATTCAAGCGTAGTAAAGCCACAGGTAAAACTGTAATAGTAGGATTTCGTAACAAGTTAGAAGCTAGTCGGATTTGTAATTAGTTTTAAAGGTAGAGCGAAAAAGTTGAAAAAAGTTAATTAAAGTAACTTTTAAATGTTACTTTCTGTTATAATACCGAGAAAATAAAAGTGTGCAGGTAAAGTAAAAAAGGGTTTAAAATTTAAATATTTAATTTTCTGTGTATAGAGAGTTTTTGACTCGTCGTGGGGAGTCACTAGAAGAATATTATTACCCTTCCAGTCAACTAAAAAATTGCTTAACGTAGTTAACTAAAAGTTACTAAAAATAACTAACGCGTAAGTTTAAAGCACTGTGTTTAAAGTAATAAAGTCTTAAAATCACGAGTAACTCCAAAAGTTACTAAATGAATGAATGTGAATTTATTAACCGTCAATATGCATTTTCCAAAATATAACTCGAGATAATTGATTGCCCCCCCCCCCCCCCCCGTCTTCATCGGATGAGTCAAACTAGGAATAGGTATGCAATACCAATAACCCACACTTTCACGTCATGTCCCTACTTGTCCATGAGAAATTGTAAATGACGCACAAGAGTCACTGGACTTGCTTGCCAAAGATACGAAGACTTGCGTAAGGACAAAGTGGACTTGAAAGCCAGTAAGTTTGACAAAGATCTGCGTGGTTATTTGAGACAAGCACGGGTACGGTAGTACCTAAAATTAAATAATTCCTTCTATTCCAGTATTTAAATCTCATTGTTGGTGGAGGTGCCCAGTTTACAGGGATCAAACTAAAATTACGTTCTTCTGTTCGTGCAATGAAATCCCGTTATGTTGGTGGAAGGGGTGGGGCAAGTTGTAACGCCAGCACTACCCCCATGTCCCAAGGGCCACCTAAAACATTCTGTGCCATCCTTGTTGAAGGGCAATGACAACAAAAAACGCATGAAAATCCGAGGTCTTGTTCGGTTTTATCACGAGACGTGACACACGCACAGACGGACGGCCGGACAGATAGGCGAGCTTCTCTCCCTTTGACTTTGCGGGTTTTAAATTAAAAACATTATTGAAGTGTAAAATAACAAACAGTAAAATAAAGTTGCAATCAAAGTCGATAGCTTTTAATTAATCACCTTTATATGTGTTAATTAATAATACAAATACTTTTTAATAACTAATGTTTATGATTTGCCCCTGCTATATATAAGATACTTAAATTGTCCCAAAATCATATAAAGAGGTCTAGGACGCAAACGAGCCAAGTCTTATTAAGGCAATTCGACCGCGTTTTTCTATTTTCCCAAATATGCTACCAATGTCAAAATATAATGAATGGCTTTGAAACCTGGCTCTTTTAGAAAATCAAAACTATTTTTTCAAAATTTTCTGACCGGGCACACGGCAAATATCGCCACTTCAAAATAATTTCAAACTTCAATTTTTTTCGTTTGGCGGTACAAATCGGTACAAAATACCTCCAAACGAAAAAATTCGCAATAAAGAAAATTGAAAAAAATATTTTTTTCCTTCAGTCGGCCTCTAGAAAACCAGTTGAAAATTAATGTCACAAAAACACAACTACCTACGTTGAATGGTGTGCTTGGGCGAATTGAAGTAAGATTATAAAGGCGATATTTGCCGTGTGCCCGATCAGAAAAATTGAAAAAAATAGTTTTGATTTTCTAAAAGAGCCAGGTTTCAAAGCCATTCACTACAAAATTTTGACTTGGTAGCATATTTGGGAAAATAGAAAAACGCAGTCGAATAGTCTTAAAACATAAGTTTTTAACTAAAACGTTCTTGCATGGTTGGTGTATGAATTTTGTAGGTGACTACTAGGCTTGCGGTATTTCAGTCCCATTAGAAACTAGTCCGCACCCGCACACAACCATAGCGGTCGTGTTTTAGAACGTCAACAACTTACTGTCAACCTGAACCAGCTCGATGTTATCACAGTGATATGAGAACAGACGGATGGGGGACCTTGAAATGTGTGCTTTATTCAGCTTTTTAGTTACTTAGTACTTTTTGAGGTTACGTGGCCAGTCATAGCGTCATAGAATTCGCCTTATGACAGAAATAATTTTAAAATGTCCAGACGTGATCTGGTAGTGGGGATCGATCCAATAACTATAGTATCACAATCTACCGTAGGATTGCCGTTCGATGCTACTTTAGATAATGGATAGGCGAAATTTATTTCGATCGTAAGATCGATTAGTTATTCATTAAATCGATTTATCGAATTTATTTTTAAATAACACGTTACATCGCTTATCGCTCAATAATTTAGCTTTGTCGCATATAAGACGCAAACACGGAGACTTATATTCCATAAGCATGGCGTTTATATTTTTATATTACTATTTTTATTATTAGTTATTTTCAAACAATCGTATGCGGACATATAGGACAAATTGATGGTCGTTGAGGTAAAGGACTGAGCCCTATGACCCACCCAAACGATTATACACTAATCGATTAATAATCGATTAATCAACAATCCTTCTCCGCTATAGGCCTACTCATGGACACAAACTCAAACCCCTACAAAATAATAAGAAGAAACGTCAAACTCAACTAAGTATCTCTATATATGCGATTATTTCTTGCCACATTCCTTATATCAAGAAGTCAATGCTTTTCAACGTAATAAAACAATTACTAAAGAATGCCGCATGCCGATTAGAAATTTACATTTTTCCATTGAAAGCGGTCGTTTTAATCTGTTGGAGCACCTGTTTTAAGGCGACCCATCCCATCCCGCAGTGCGTTGCTGAGGATTTGTGGGTCACCAGTACCTCAGGGAAAGTGGTGCCTACACTACACTCGTTCTACAGGCTGGCCATAAAGCTCCGCGTAAATGTTTTAGCCATGAAATTACGCTAATCTAATTGTTATTTAATTGCATCCGGCAGGTTTGCAATGAATCGGTAAATCACATTAGGCAATAAAGTGCTTGGTTGTTGCACAGCTGGCTGACATCACAGATGTCTGAGTTTGGCATAGTTCTTGATTGAGGTACTCAGTGCTAGTATGAGTGGATCTTATTCAAGAGGTTTTTGTTCGATTTTGGGCACATACATTCCTGACTGAGGATGTTTTCCAAGGTATTCCTAAGTCAAAATCGGATGCTGGGATTGAGTCATATAAATTTAAATTTGGACATTCTCTAATGACAAAGTTGCCGTAAAAAAATAAAGAGTTACATCATTGGACTTTATTTAAAATTATGAAGTATCAACAACCGGATGAGGATAGATCCTTTATTTTTTTCAAACTGTATTTGGTTTCATTTAATTTTTTGAATAAGTAATTTTTTTTTTTTTGTAACTTAACCTACTCTGGTTTTGTTGCATTCTCTTTGCATTGCATTAATAAACATAAAACAGCTCGACACACGTGCATGTATCATTATCAAGTGTAAACCCGGGGCCAAGAGTAAATCACACATACGTGTTCATGCAGTATATTAACAATTCGAAGGTGTAATAATTCCATGTATTATAGAATAACTTGTAATGATACACTGGATTATATTTATTAATTTGTTGTAATTGTTAAATTTTGTCTTTTTATGCAAAAGTAAAACATCTTATCTTTGGAAGAATTGAAATGTTTTAGAATATTGTAAATATCTAAATGATAATAAGTTAAAGTTTTAGGAGTGTGTATTTTTTTTAAATGGTTTTAAATTATGGTTAAGTTAGTTATGGAAAGTTACTTTGTTAATTTAAGTACAAAATGTGTGTTTGCGCAATTTGAAAGCTGATTTGAGCTAATAAACACAATTCTTACTTATCTTATCTTCTGCAAATATATTTTTATCCAATATGGCTTTGATTTACTTATGTCCGCGGATGTGTCTGCAGGACACAGCCTACCAACCTGAAGAAAAGTATTTTATAAAACCTCGGCGATGCAGATCTGCGCAATCTTTATGCAGATGCTAAATGAATTAGAGAGTGAAAATCATCCGTTAGTCCTTGGCACATTTTAATTAAAACATCGATTAATATTTATACTAGATGAGTCCTATCGAAGAATATTACAAATCACAACCTGCTACAATTGGTGACTTTGTTTAGAGTTTTAATTAATTCTTGAATAAGTGCTACAGTAAATAGTAGCTTAGTTTCTACTGGTTTAAAACTTTATGTATCCGTTAAGTATCCTTAGTAAAATACACAGTAGATTAAATGTGTTTATACGGTGTTTAATTTGCAGCAATAATCAGTATAATTATTTCGTTGAACCAGAGATATCTAATTACTTACAATTAGCAACGTTTGTAAGTAATTGAACTTTCTTGGAATAACGCTAGTATGCATCCGTCTTAATTTTTAAACCTAAGTAGGTACACATTGGGGCTACCAGAAAAGAATGTAGGCTACGTATGACAACTCGGAATTTATATCTGACGGTAGGGGATTAGGTCAAACCCTCAAACCTCGGCCAAATTTATTGGCATTTTTGTGGATGTTAGAAAAAAATTTATAGCTGAAGTATTCGATTAAAAATGTGAAAAATACGTGGAACGATAGGTGACCTATTTTTTACGCAGTCTGTTTTGTCGTACAATAAGGTACATTCTAACAGAGCCGACGCCGTATAATTTCTTCTCTAGTAAAACGTTGAACATTAAATACATTTTCGAGTAATTGTTATCAATTCCTGCGGTAATCATTGCTGGAGTATTTTCTGTTTTCCCAGTTAGAACAACGACTTGACTACACTTAGACAGGAACCCAAATGATAATATGAAACACACTTTTGTCAAAGTCCTGATGATATTTTTGGAAATAACTTCCTCCAATTTTGTGAACTTTATCTGGTATAAAGTGTGATCTGTGATGTTATATGAAGTGTTATAGTCGAATTGCACTCATAAACACATCAGGTCAACTTAGCAGAGTTCGAACGTTAGCTGAAATTTAATCAAAATCGGAGCAAATAAACACAAAAGAAAGTAACTAATTTACCAAAAAAAAACAAAAACAAGCTGACATTGTTGAGAAGTTAAAGTTCTTGATTCAACCAATACGAACAACCAATTAGTGCAAAACTCATCTAGGCTGTTTGTATTCTAATAGGGACAGTTTGAAGATATCTGTGACGAGAAACACGGTATGCACCTTGGCGGGAACCGAACCCAAGAGGTCGTTGACCAGAAGACACGAGTAAAGAATACACACACACAGTGACAGAGGTGTAGAGAAAGTAGGGATCGCACGCCGCACACCAGCCAGTAAGTACAGATTCCGACAGACCGCAAGACAGATGGGATTGTGTGGATTGTGGAAGTCGAAGATTAGTGTGAAAGGTGAAATGACAGCCGGCCAGCCGGGAGAAAAGAGCACTGACTGCCTCTGGCTCTTAAAACCAGAGCGGAGAAATGAACAGAGAGAGAGAGAGAGAGAGAGAGAGAGAGAGAGAGAAGAATGTTGGTATGAATGGAATGGTTTGTAAATTACTATATTCCATGTTACCGCAAGCAATTTTTATGAGTATGAGATCATCGAAGAACAAGAAATATTTCTCCTCGAGGGCGAACTTGAACTAATCTAACTTCTAGTCATGTTGTTTTGGTTGCGCACGTGGGTAGGAGGGGCCGGAGGTGGTTGGTGGTGGGGTCGGTTACGATCCAGCCACCGACATCGGAACACGTGCACAACGTAAAGAAGTAAAAGAAACTCGTATTTAGAGACTCAATGGTAGGGCACGATTCTTCCGCGGGCGACAACAAGAACAATTTAGAACGTTATTTGCTTCGTTGCTAGGACGGCTCCAAAGTCATTGATTAGACATGCCCAACCCAAACATAAAACATTGATGAGTGTATAGGTTCATATCAGAAGTGAGCCATCTTCTCTGAAGCGGGATACGAATGCGAGACCGTCTGTATTAAAAACAGCGAGTGTTAACCACTAACCACGAGCCACGAACGCAGTAAAACATGGATACGAAACCACACGACAAACGAAACCACCTGATAAGATCATATGTCAAGTACCAGTCGGGGCAGACTCATTTAAATGTAATTTTGTATTTACAAACCTTGATAGAGAATACTGTGTCGTCATAATTAAGTAAATGAACTAGATTTTGAAATGCATTTTTGAGTTCCGTGTTGTTATCATTTGTAATTTCTCCGTCAAATGTTTTATATACAGTGTTTTGATAGCTTTTGTGTCGTGGACTTATGTTGTTACTCCGTTTAACGTACTTTTTTTTTAATTTTAAAGTTTTAAAAGCACAATACACTTTCATAGACATATAACTTATTTTGTATTTAATTCATGGGTAGCATAACATTGCTAGTTGAGAAATAACTGCAAATTATTGCAATTTTCGGGAAAATAAATTTGTAAAGCGCCCATGGTCTAATTGCCGGAGAAACGGGCTTGTGTTGTTTCTCTACCTAACGACATCAAATACCCCCTTCTACCATGCAGAATTAAATGGACTAATGTGTTCATTTTCACTAAATCATGGGGCTATGTGTTCAAATTCAAAGTTTGAGCCTAACCCATTTTCGCCAAAAGTGGGCTTAAAACTAGAGATACTTTTTTTGCGTTTTAGTTTTTTGGTTGCACAAAATGCTAATTTTGACTCTATTAAAAAAATGCTAATTTAATTTTACTAAAAATAATGTTTTTTGATACTTATTGAGAACTAGTTTAGCAATGTAAGTTATTCTAGTGTTTTATGTGACTAAATTGAATTGAAATGTTCCTATAATTAATCGTTTCCATTATCTGCCAGAAACACACCTCATTTAGGGTTTTGATGGAAAGGAAAATGCTACTAAATGCAAAATTTTACAAAACAATTGCTAAATATTCTAAATTTAAATGCTAAAATAGTATCTCTACTTATAACACATTTAATTATTGTAAACATAGTTTTTGATTCGTAGATTTTGTAATCCTTAAATATTATATTATACTTTACATAAAATATTTGATATGAAGTATAAAATTATCAAAAACTTAATTTTATTCTAGTGTCACTTGTTATCAATGCATTTCTAGTGACTAGTGACTTTGTGGTGTGTATTGATATGTTTCTCATGTTTGCCCTATTATAAGCTGTAGACAGGAAACGCTTCATAGTTCCGCAAAGTTGTTATAATTTATTCATAAAAACTTAAATCCACCAAAACTTTTTTTTGTATACCGAACCTAATTTTAATTTTTTCTGTGCAAAACTTCGCAAACTGTTGATCACGGATAAGCAATGTTATTCTTCGATACTATTCTTTAAATCATTGATTCTTGAATCCATTAACAGGTGTATACAAAATTGGTTTCGCCATTATCTCCAAATTAATCACACGTTTTGTAATATAACCCACGTTTTTATTGTTCACGAATATAATAGAGACACTATATTATTCTAATTAGTGTTTGAACTTTATACAAATATGTGTTGAATTCCCCCTCCCTCCCTCCCTCTTTCACTTTCTCCTTTCTAAATGAATCTTCTAGCATACAAATTCATTTTCGCTTGAAGACATGAAGATATTATAGAGTGTGCCAATTCTGACCAGATTGGTTCACATATATAATTAACATACCTCTAATCTTCCATCTTGGTACAACAGTCTTTATTTTAACACTAGTTTTTATTGCATGCTTGCCAGATAATAATGCCGTGTGACGCCGTGTGTTGAAAAGAAGGCCATCACACCTTCACATTAATTAGCTCGTGGTAGGATAAGTGTCTTAGTTAGTAGTCCAACATATTTGCCCGAAACGTTAAACAAACGTTTTTTTCTTGCTCCGCTAAGACTCATTTTTTTATGAGTACAGAGCATCCTTTATAAGAATTGTCTATCACTTGTAGATTTATCATGAAATACTGTAATTTGCCGCTACGCGACTCGACACTATTTTATCATTCAATGCACCGTACAACCTACATAAAACAATATACGTTTATAGATTTATCTTTGTTTTACTGTTAAAAGTAAGAATTAGAAGTCGTAGATAGTTCGAAGAGACAGACAGTGTGTTTTAAAATGTGTGCATGCTGGTAACATCTCACTAACAGACTAATCATTTATTGCCTCTCCATTAAACAATGGATACGGCCACTACTTTCTTTCATAACCTCATAATAATTTGTCTACGAACCATAGCGAGGTATAGGTTAGGTCACTCACAAGTTGCAAGCCTACAAAATTACATGGTACTTGTCATAAGAATCGTTTTACATAACAACAAATGACTCTTATAAAACACGAGCATTCCGAGTTGATGGACTTGATAGGGTTCAATAACAAACGCATTTGTATGGGTGTACAGAGGCTATTGAAGTGCATATACCACCATTCGTGTCGGGTGTGTGTGTCTACTTCCACTTGCGTTAGGTTCATCATCATTCTCACATAACCCATAGCCTACTCCATGTCTCGGTTAGTGCAAGTGTTAAATTATGAGACGCCAAGCCGAATATCAATCAAGAAATGACATTCTCCTTAGTTGTGAATAAAATTTATGATGTTTACTTTGTATTACATTCTTATAATACGACCAACAATGACAGGAACTGTAGTGGAGCACTGGGAATGTGTGGAGGAAAATGAATACTGTTCTGTTAATATTTGGGTGAATATACCCAGACCTTGGTTACTTGTATGCAGAGGTATAGTGGGTTAACTCAAAACCATAATTTAGTAGACACAAATGGAATACAGAAAGTACTAGATATGGCACAAGCGAAAGAATAATAAAGATTTACTGCAGCATCTATAAAAATTCATTTAAAAAACAATTATGTAAAACAAAAATGTTATTGAGAATAGCCAACGCACAAAACGGAATTTTGGTCTGAATCTTAATCTGAATCAAATCAAATCAATTTATTACACGATTTTTCTTCCACAATTTGTTCCTGTTCTCGAGGCCAGACTAAATAACACTGACGAAAGCTTAGATAGAATACTCTCATTTATAAATCAGTTTAATTAGATGAATAAATAAAAATAAAAATTAACAAAACCATAAAATATTCGGATGTGGCATTAATGTTCTGAAGGTATCTACAACAATGAAATATTCTTGTAAATAAATTATTATCGTCGGAGCACTAGTAAACTTCAAGGTCATCTAGCAACATGGCGTCATCAACATGTTCCATTATTTAAAAATCCCATGTTATTCAAATGTAAGATTTAAATTATCAAACCAAATGAATAGTGCCATGATTCACCCTAAAATGAGTGTCTAAAATCTTGATTATTCTTACATTCTAAAACCATTATAAAATGTATGCAAGGTGCGGTTTTACCCAAGATCCTTGTTTTTATCCTATGACGGGCCGCGAAAACCTACAACAATCCATATGATATATATATATATATAATGTTTTTGATCGTTGCATGTGTGCACCATAATGGCAGTTTTGATTTAATGTGACGACTATTTTTACAAAAGAGCTCTGTTACAATTATTGAGATGACCTTGGCTTAAGCTATAGGTGACCGTGGCAGGCTGAGAAAGGGTTGATTATTGATTGTTGATAAGTTGATTTAGGCCCAAGGAAAGTAGGAGAGAACTACACTTCGAAGAGAGTGTGTGATCAACAACTTTGGAAATTCCTTCAGTACGACTCAGCAATATTTTATTATATACGCTATACGGGATGGCTATCTATAACGTATTCGCGAAATTATACACATTTACAACAATATCTGGCCAATTAGGTCGCATACACGTTCTTAGCACTCCTAGTTCCAAGTAATTGTGGTTAGTAAAGAAAAGGAGATGTTTTGACTTACAGCTTTAAAAACGTTGACATCTTCTTCTCCATCAGTAGGATCGAGTCATCTGACTGCTGGATCATGATGTCACAGAATAGCCTCTTCGAGCAGGGTGTGTTGGCCCAGTCAGGGTGGTGCTGAAGTTGTTCGAGTCCAGTTGGAGTAGTGCTGGGCTCGATGCTCTGAAGTATATCACTCAAGAAATCTGACTCGGTTTCTCGCTTCTTTCGGTGCACTGAACTGCTTCGGGTGGAGACAAATGTGTATTCTCCAGCTTCTCGTGTTGGTGTTGAAACTTCGTCTTCTTTCTTTACTGATAATACTTTTTCAAACTTCTTTGGTTCTGTCACTTCTTTGGTTCCCAAATTCTTCTTTTCGTCGTCTGTAGTTTCCTCCATAAGTACCCATTCACCTTCGGATGTGTCAGTTTTCTTTGATTCCTTGTCAGAAGAAAGTTTCCTCCCAGTTCTTGTGTCAATTTCTTCGTTGACCACAACCCATTCACCACCGTCTGCGTTTTGGGGCTTTAAAACCTGACCGTATCCAACGCTTCTTCCTTCATCATCGTTCTCATCATCATCATCACTTTCCATTTCTACCCACTTACTTCCATCTACTGCTTCAAGTACTCTTTTATGCTCCATAGCTTCATCTTCATCTTCGTCTTCACTCCTCTGCCTCATGATACCCACATCCAAGTACCTCCCGACTGCTACTGCCCCCAGTCCGAGCGCGGCGCCTCCAGCCATGAGACCCAAGGCTGGAAGAAGAACTGGATAAGAAGCAACGGCGGTACCGACCTTCTCCTGGATTTGTGCCACACCTCTACTACGCTGAGAGAATCCCAGATTCTTTGAAATCTTGTGGGAGGCTTCAATTAAAGGTTCTACAACTGGTCTTGTCATGTCTGTAACTCTTTCCATCCCAGTGTGTACGCTATCTCTTATCGTGTCAGTAATTCTCTCCCAGAATGGTCTCTCAACAACTTTAACAAGATAAGGTCCTGAATATGAATTATATCTATTGACGCTGTTATAACTGTCATAAGGGTACCGCTTAATATAATCATCATTGCCTAGTCCATATGAATCATGCTTTTGGTAGTAGTTTTTTCTCGGAAATTCATAGTTTTGGTTGTCATAGACATGATTCTTGTTTGGTACATTTTCTTTGCGCGAACTAATCTGGTAACTGTTTTTTGGCGTTTGGGTAGTACTGGAATCGCTCGAGCGTTTGCCACTTGATTCTGTGTCTATTTCTGTTTCCATGCCGACGTATGGGCTTCGGTCACTATGAAGATCCTGGTGGAACAATGCAAAAGTGGCAGCATCAACTTTATCGGATGCGTCTGTTGATGCTTTGCCACTTTTGGGTTGTAATTGTTTGGCAGGCTGCACACCTAGCTCAGGGTGAGCATATTGGAGTACGGGAGTACGCACACCCTCTTCGAATGAAGACCTCGCAGGCTTTTTACTTTGTGGTGTGTACAGTAGTGAGGTGGGATAAATTGGTGAACCATATTGCAACATCCTAGGTTGCAATTCTTCTGCACTTTCAACCCTTCCACCACTTCTTGAAATCTGTTCAGATGATGCTTTGTGATAATGGGAAGGAGTGCCGGGCTGGAAACCTGCGTCCTTATCAACATCGAACGATCTACGGTTATGTGGGAATCGCACCATACTTTCTCTTGACTGACTGTTACCAAGTCGATTAATCTCCCTCTGGTTAATCGTTTTTATGAAATTTAAAATGCGACTGTCCGACTGACCATCACCAGGGAAAACGATGCGGTACAAACTTTTCAAGAAAAGAAGCATCGACAGTGGGTTTATCATCGTCTTTGTTTTCTAATTTAACCCATTCCATATTGGAAGATTCCGAAACCTTTGTCTCTTTCTTCACTGTCTGATTGCCTTTCTCACGAGGAACGAGTACTCCATTGATAACCCTCGCATTTCTCCATACTTGCTTATCGGATTCATCATCTGGCATTCTGACACCTTGTATAACTGGAATGCCATCACTGTCGATCTTCATTAAACTGCGAGATCGTTTTACCTCTTGTTCTCGTTCACCTTTGACGTACATTGGTATTGATCTAATGTACACCGGAGCTGGTACACTTGCTCCAGATTCTTGGGTATTCGCCTTCGTTTGACCTCTGTAGAGCCTCGTGGTTGGTGCGTTTGATATCCTCCTGCTTGGTTTTGCCTCTTGTTTTGCTTCTACAATAGGCTTCACGTGATGTTCATTCGATATCACAACGACAGGAGATGGTACAAACATTCGGTTTTCCTCTGATTTGCTTTCATTCTGGGAGGTTTTCTCTCTTGATTCTGCACCAACTGCATCGTTGCTCTGCTGGTTCAGCTGCTCTCTTGAATGCGATGGTGGCAGAAGGTGCTGCTGCTTCCCATCTCGTTTCTTGACGATCAGAGTCGTCATGTCTCCGGCTCTTGTCTTTACTTGAAGGAGCTGCATGGTGTCTGGATTCAGACTTCTGGACACGTGCAGAGCTGTCCTGGTATACTGCATCTTGGGAACTACGAGTTGTGGAGACTCTGCTGACATGATGCCAACAGTGATTGAGAGGACAACCACCAGCACATGATAGTGCTTCATCTTGTCTCCGCGCTGAAACATGAAACAAAAACGTTAGGGTACTTGACAATGATTTACTATTTATATAAAGTAAAACATCAAGTGCATGATGGATTTTAAAAACTACACACTATTTAGATTAGATCAGAAAGTAAGAATACGCACGAAAAGAACACATTTCAATAATTTTTTTAGCACAAGCTGATCATCGAATAATTAATTGTGTGCTTCATTGCTGTTACAATTCACGGATTGATACATTCCTAGTATTAAAGAATAAAGATGGCATGTTTTAGCCAGGATGATGTACGAAACCATATTTGAATGAAGGCCAGTCGGCATTCGCCGCTGTTTTCAGGAGTGGAGTATAGACAGCGCGTTTAGACTATATATAACACTGACTCAGACAAACATCCTCCATCCATGTCTAAGTTAAATTATGATCTCAGATTCACCCAACCAAGAAACAGAGTAATTATACATCTGGTGTGTATGGAGAGATTCGAGATTGTGTTTAGATGAGTTTTGCCGAAATGTGGAATAAGTGGCCTGATAAACAAGAGTCATTTGAAGAGCTGATGTCGCTAAGATGCGACTGCGAGGGTCACACTAAGCACTGGTTAACAAACGGAGGCCCACTTTTAACGGTCCGCTACTCCGCACATTGTTGCTGTTGCACGCACCCATCCAACCGGATTTTAGGTCATTTCATTTTTAACTTCATTTATAATTACATAGTTCACAGAAAAGGTGATAATAAAACTCACTCAAGGGATATTCCTTTGTTTTTCTCCATTTTTTTCCTCTTAATGGCTTGCTTCTTAATTAATAAGAATTCCTTGCAATTAATTATTAATAATAATTTTGATTTGCGAACTGCCCTTGGAAGCAGTAACATATTGACACAGTAGAAAAACATGAAAACACAGTTACTTATTACTGCACACTGCACACTGCACATCCCAAATTTAATTTAAACAACTTTCAACAGAAATATCCTCTCCTCAATTTCAGGTATTGCGTGCATGTCTGAGAATTCCGTTAATTATTTCGTTTAGTAATTAATTGAACTAGATACTCAAGCTTTTTTTGTTTTGTGCTCTTAATTAATTGAAAACACGAACGAGTATTAGGGATCTGTAGAAATTATATCTTATATTTAAAGGCATCCAAAGTAAGAGTACCAAGTGGAAAAAATTAACAATAAAATATAAAGTGAATCACACTTCCAAGGGTTTTTATTTCGTATAAAAAATAGAAACTTATTAAAATTCGAAGAAACATAATTTGACAAGTTATACAAAACCTTTTTTTCAAACAAGAATTAAATATGAATTTAACTGTAAATTTTTAAAGTTTAGGAATAACAAGAAAATTCAGGATCTGTTAACAATATAAAATTGGCAAATATTGCTAAATATAAAATACACGTGTAGGCAAAATATGAGGTTAAATTTTTTTTTTTAAATGAATCCAAGAAAAGTTAAATGGCAACAAAATTAAGCGTAAGTGTAGGTATTCCCTCTGGAATTATGGCACGGTCTATATAAAATATAGTATGCATTCGTTGTTATTTTAAATCTCAATATGAGCACGCTTACATTTCAACACCCACATAGTCTTGATTAATGACATTTTAAATACTGGAGGCTGCTCAGATTACTAATTCATTTCCATCTTAGAAAGCTTGAACATAATGACTATTTTATCTTCTTTGGTCGAAACCACAAGACAAAATCATAATTAAGATAAAAATTAATTGCTCTCAATCTTTAGTGACGATGTACGAAATGTATTGCATGAACATAAAATAAGACAATTTCATATTATATTTTATCTAAACGCCTCATGTCGGTTTCACAAGTTTTTGGTTCTGTTTTCTAAAACATTACCCACCCTCGCCCTAAAAATAAGAAAACTTTACTGCTCTTAGCGATTTTGAGCTAATTGCCACATTGGTGCTGAAAGTGATTGTTCTGCTTCTCTATTTGAATGAAGAGAATTAACAAAAATATATGCTTGATGCATCGTTCGGGATTCGAACCCACGGCTCTTGTTTAGTATGGGTTTACGCTCCAGCCTTATAAGCCAATCCCCAATGACTGTTTACAAGTACGCGCACCCCTTCGGAGTTCAGACCTCGATATAATCCATTTTAATTTTACTAATAACTAATAAACGTTATAGTGATGCTAGATTGGCATATTGTATCAACATTTTGCCCGCTACAGATTATATTCATTTGGTTTAGTAGGTACATAGTGTTTATATGCACAATAATGCATGCATTTAGTATTTATAGTGAACCTACTTAAAACTTACATTTTTTATAAAAATATTATTGAATGTGTGATTGTCATTTGACACCAATGCCTACATCACTCTGAGCTTATGCTGTAGATTGATTATTAAACAAAGTTTGATAACAACTATTGTGTATGATATATAGAGGAAATTTGAAAAAGTGGACGTTTTAAATTTAACTGTATATTGTTTTTGTTCGCTTTTCTGTCGATCATGTTAAATCACAGGCTGTTTATGCTATTTGAACTAAAATTCGGTAAGTTTACAATGTCATAAAGACAAAATATTAATAAGTTATGAAATTACGGTGCATTTAATGCATTTCGGCAAGTTTCCATGCAACGAAGCAAAACAAAAAGTCGCGCAATTAGACTCGTTCGGATGGCCGGATGGATGCCTTGTCTTATCTGGGTTAGCAGAGTGAGTTGCCGGAAACATCCGAGTGCAGTCGGCGCATTGTTCGACAGAGCTCGTGCTTCCATGGACTGGATGCCTCGTGCAGAAGAAACACACTTGAGAATGTATCTATGGTATTGGTACTAAACACCAATTTCCGGCCAATTATAACAAAATAAGCGAGCATTAACTGTCTGACATGGAACATGGAGCATCGCATGACTATGTGGCTACAAGTAGTTTGGGAGGAGGGGGAGGGGGAGATACCATAATCTTCATATGCACGTGACGTTATCAAAATTGTTGGTGTCCGTATCATGTACATGTATGCATTGTTGTAGATTGAAATAATTAGATGACCATGTGCCCCAAGTGTCCAAGTATGCCCCCCAAAATTTTCATTAACACCAATTTATCCTGGAACCAAAACCACAACTTTGACATAAACTACATTAACATAATGATGTAATCATAACGCCCCCCGCCCCCGAAATCAATTATTGTAACCGTCTATACGTAAATACAAAAATTTATGTACCTTTATATTTATCTTTGTAATAAATAGTATGTGTAAAGAAGTACTATTACTACCTAACAAGCACGGGTATGGTAGAAGACAAAATAGGTAGCGAACCTACTAATCAACATAGTCGAAGAAATATACAAAATTAAAATTTTCTACAGCATTCTTATATCTTTGGTGGAGGCGCCAGGTTGACAGAATTGCTCCCTTTGGATAGTGTAAACTCCGCCTTCTAGCCCCAAGGGTTGCAACATTCTGTGTTATAAAGGGTAATGTAAACAAAAATTAAAACGGGGAATATGTTCGGTTTTTAACGTGAGACGTGACACACGCACAGACAGACAGACAGACAGACAGACCGACTGACAACGGGCAGAAAAGTGATGCATATAGGGAGGAGCTTCGCTCCCTAATATGAATAGTAATTAAATCATGTTTAATGTAATACTTTTACTCAATTTCTATACAACACTGTTTATATTCAGTTTGCTCAATTATAGCTTGCATTGATTAATTTAGCATATTTAATTGACCAGTAGACTTCTATTATAATAATGAAAATAGATTAATTTCATGGTAATGCTTCCTGATAACGTGAGATCTCCAATCACTCGGTTTACTTTCCTTGTTTATTAATGAATTGCAATAAGGCTATCGGAAATAGAAGTTATTTCCATACTAGTCTTGCCATCAAAACCATCCAACCGACAAGCTTTCCCAGAAGAGGAACGAACGTGCCAATAACAAAAGATCAAGTAGTATTATCTTGCCAATGAATATAACGAGTCGACTGAATAGCGTCGACTGGGACAACGTCGACCACCTCGTGTGTAGTTTACTTTCTTTGTTTCTCCAAACCTTTCGTTGTGCAAGGCCTGTACACACGAGGTGGTCGACGATAGAGGTGGGCTCTAGCCAGGACACTCCAATCTACTTCGGAGTCGTTGGTTCGATTCCCGACTTGAAATATCGTGGACATTCCTTCACATGTAGCGCTACTCTGCTTTTTAGAGCATGGCTGTACACATTTGTAATTTATTAAATTCACTAGGTATTTAAAAAAACCGACTCAACTGGGACTGAATCCGTGTCTGGACGTTTGAACGATAGACCACCGAACCGATAACTGTAGAACAGTACTGCAACGATTTTGTTTGTTATTTATGGACTGTAGATAATGTTATCAATTTCAGCTACAGGATTGTTTCCCGAATAAATTAAATTGGGAAATAAACCCTTGCTACGCACCACACATGCACCACTCTAACTCAGGGGATGTGGGGAGGAGAGCCCATGCTAGTCAGAACCAGTCACGAGCAGAAGGAGGAAAGGATGAGTGGTTCTCAAGTCTTGGACGTCATCGCGTCTTTGTAATCGTTCATGTTGTCTTGTCACGTCGTCGGGGAGGTCGTCAAGGGAAGGGAAAGGGGTCCCCGTCAACGACTGCCAAAGCTCGCCTCTAGTTTCGGAGAGTGATATACTCTCCTACTTTCTAAAAAAAAAAATTAATTAATAAAAAAATTAAAAAAATTATTTTTAGCTGATGTTTGCGATGTGTTAAGATCAGCAGGGCCATGCTCTCGACCAAATTCTACCCAGAACCCAGATGGGGGACCTGCGATTGGTAATAACTAGGGCTAGGATGTTTAAGACCTTTGAAAGTGAAAAAAGGCAGGCAAAAAGTACCGTAAAACACAAAAAAGGACGTAAAAATCGAAAAAAAAGGACCCATCAAAATTCGTTTTTTCCTATCACATTTAATGAAGGATGATTGTTTTGGGGGAAGTCCCGGACGCAGTATTTGAGAACTACACCAGATGTTGAGGGAGAGGGAGAAAGTGAGACTGGCAAGAAATATTTGCATGATATGCTCAGCTCGACATTGTAGCAATTTCATTTTCCCATATTTGCAGTTGGCACTGCTCGACATTGCGCTCAAACTCGAGCGATCTGTATAATGTGTACCAGAATATATCAAAATAGTACAATAGAACCATTAAAATGCCAAAAAGGACCTAATTGATAAAAAGTATTAAAATTAGCATTTGCAGGTGAAATAAAATATGTATTTTTGGCATCAGTAGGCCTAAGACTTCAAACGTACTTAAAACTATTTTTGAGGCATGTATTTACCAATAGAAAAAATATGAGATGTCGGCAACATCCTAGCCCTAGTAATAACAATATAAATTATTTACGATTAGTCTGTTCAAATGCAGCAGATCCGCTGCAGTACTTTTCCAACCATTCAGATCTATCTTATAATGAAGCTTCATGGGAAAGATGTCCGGCAAACGGCAAGCGGTAGACACGTTTAATCCCTGGTCGAGCTATATTTTTTTAATTTCTGGATTGTATCAATACCATCAATTTTGATCAACAGTGTTTCCCCAGTAATTAAATCCAGAACAGCCCTAATGTGTGCGGAACACAGGGGTAGTGAGCAAAACAATGGCCCTAGTTCGAATCTTACTTGGCACAGATGACACTTGACTGGTTGCTTACACATGCACACACCGTGGCCCATGTCGTTAGTTGTGAACACACAGCTTGAGCTCTGTCAAGAGAAATCTCTTCATATCCTGCTTTTTAAACAAACTGTGCATCAGAATGACGTTCAGAAATATTGCTCATGAACAGATGGCTTAGCCTTGATTTCCTAAAATGATGCCGTTGTGTTGCAAAGCGAAACCGTTCTACTGAGCTCTTTATTAAAGGTATAGTAATATTCTGTAAGCTTGACAATGGATTCACCTTATTTAAATACATTTTTGAAAACCCCGGCCGAAAATTACGTTTCACATTTTTATGTGCGTATAATCAATCATGAAAGTTATTTAAAAAAGTATTAACATAAGCTATTGATTGGTGCTCAAGTGTAACTGAGGTAACTGCTAAAATATACTTCATAACCAAGATTTGGGTCATCAAAGTCCAACTCGCAACCTTCGCGTGGTTCGTCATGTCAGTAGGGGAGAAGTTTACTCCCCGAAGCTAGAGGCGAGCAATGGTCGTTCACCCATACCCCTTTTACCTCCCACATCGAATGAATTAATGTCTTGTAATTCACATGTTCAATGATGAACCGGATGGTCGACACTCAACGTGGGTGTACGGTTTCTGATTCAGGAAGTCCCGGATTCGATCGAATCCTGCCACTGGCAATCCTGAATGAAAGTTTTGTACGAGGAATGCAAGGGATTGAGTCCTCATAAACAGTCCTCGGACATTCCTTCACAATTTTCTAATTCCAAAATACCTATAATTAGACACCTAGGGTTGGGAAAAACGTGTATTGCGGGCTTGCCAACTGCCTGTCTGCAGGCGTACCGGACGGTGGCGCGGTGACAGACTAAGGAACTAACTAGGGTTGGGAAGAACGTGTATTGCGGGCTTGCCAACTGTCTGTCTGCAGGCGTACCGGACGGTGGCGCGGTGACAGACTAAGGAACTAAGCTGAAGATAGGCATACATTGCACCCTAAGCAGGATTCCCAGAAGACTTTGTGACAGCAGTTAAGGAATCACATTATAAAATATATAGATTATATAAAGGTATTCAATGAAAATAAAAAAATAAAAATGCATTGGAATTTTAACGATTACTTTTGAATATTTTGTATCAGATATGCAATCGTAGTTTTTAATTTTTTTAAAATCATTTTACATGGATATAAAATCTTGTTGGTTAGTTAACTAGGTAAACAATGCACATATTTATTATGCAGTCAGTGTTACGCATGCAGTATTGTTGTTGTATAAGAGGTCGTTACGCACTAAAACCCAGGCTTTGAAGTCTACGAATGTGTTTGCGACTTCAAGAACCGCTTGAGCGAACGCGAACGCTCTATTGGATTCGATGTATTCATATTCATACAGTAATACAGAGTAAGCCTATAGCAGTGATATCGGAAATAAATTTGTGTACTAGACAATAAATAAATCAGATATAAAAAAATAGAATATTTCGAATAAAAAACAATTGATAATCAAACTGCGCCAGCATTTACGAGTAACACCCCGATGACACTCTTTAAGACATAACGCTGCAGTAGAATTTAAACAACCGTTATTTTAATAATTGCTTTGTATTTTAAAATGGCAGAATTAAAGTAAGCCGGTTCCTTATAAATCAATCTAACTTACAATGAGAGTCAAACTATTTTAATGTTTGTCGAATACAGATTCAGACTGTCGAATAAAAGGTTCAAACGCACTTTATGCTTTGATGGATTGATGGATATGCATTTTATACCAGTCTTGGAGAGAAACACGTTCCTTTTTATGGAAACGCTCTTCTTTCCAATAAGGAAATAGTAAGTTAATATTTAAACATTTTTAGGAACTAAGAAAGAATTTAACGTTCCGCTTCAAGTTTTCCTGAAAGTTCAGTGAATTCCCGAATCAGAGTCTCACACTTGACTCCTGAGCTACATAAAGTAAATTAATTTTGCAATGTTTCTTTGTGGAGGGGGGGGGGGGGGATTACCCACTGATTTTAACCAATGCTATTCTCCCGTATGGATCAAAACTTGGCTCCAATGTCTTATACGAGGGTATATATACGAGGGTTCCACATTGAAAAGTTGAGAACGAACCGTGAAAATGGTTAATTTTAGACATTTGTCTTTATACTGTGTGCCTAGAAACGTCAATATTAAGAAAAAATTAATAAAATATTAACTATTTGAAGTTTTCGAGTTGTTACAATTATTCAACATGATAATACATAATATAATTCCATCAAACACGTCTTCATAATGACTGTATATTTTTGTGCAAAGCGTTGGAAAGATGCACGCATGCATGAAATTACTAAGTTTGTGACCCAAAAGGTTGTAAACACTATCGGACATCAAACTTAGAGAAAGTAGCTGAAACGCTTTCTGGACGGTTTAATGCATTTAGGCTCACGTGCATGCTATAGCTTAGGCTTTTCCAAATGGAGCAACTCAAACTTTTTTGAGGTTACAATGTTTGTTTTTTACAGCTTCAAAGATAAAAGTTAATTATAAGATAAAGTAAAGACATGTGACCGGAAATATCAAACAAGTTTGCAGTGAGGCTAATAGAGACTAGAAGGAAGTCTGTCCTTTGTACATTGTCACCTGATGAATGTTTCTGGTGTACTAATATTTTCTTAATTTTAACAAATGTAAAGTTGTCAAAACAGATGAATCTAATTATTTGTTTAAAAGTCGTCAACATTTGTTTAGAATCTTAAACAATAAACAATACAATACACGACAAGTGATAAGTGACTCCTGACGAGAAAGACATCAAGTGTGGGGTATACGCGACCCAGTGCTAGTTTACGAGTTTGATCCACGCCATCAGCAATCCTGACTGAAGGATTCCACTTTTCCTTAGTCATGAAGGCAGGTATTTATATTAAAAATGAAATTTATACTGCTAAAAACAGAACATTATGAATAACTTTCAATACCTATTCAAAGCTTAGGAAAAACAAAAATATTTTGCCATTGAGTTTCTCCACAAATACCTGCCTCTGAATTCTCTTGAGTAAACCTACGCTTTATTGTAACCTCAAGTCCTGTACAAGATTTTAGTCGAAAATTTCTCAAATATGCATGACGGGAAAAGAGACACAATTTTCAACTAAGTTTTGAATTATTTTCACAGCCAATTCACCGCATTTGGGCATAACAAAAAAATAAAATCGACTTTTATCCACCAAAAATACCTGCGCTACGTAAGGAAAATACGAGCCCATTTGACCGATTCAAATATTTTCTCTCTTAATTATGCATTTCAAGAACAACAAACAAATAAAAAATAATAATTAAAATTTATACAAATAATCAATCGTTTACCAGGTGTATTCACGAAACTATATAAAAGTGAATCATATAGGGGAGTGGAAGGGCGGGCCTGTTCCCGGACCCTCCAGCATCCTATTACAACCTCAACAATCTTTGCGCCTAGCCGCAACACGGCAAACAGTGAATACTTTACGCTAATTATTTTCTTATGATAAAGAGAAAGTCCATGCTTCACTGGAGAAAATGGAATTTTTTTTATTAACTTTTGGTGTTGGATGAGCGCTAAAAACATGTTTCTAGTACAGTTTTTGTCAAAGTAAGTTGAGTAGTTATTGTCGTCATAGTTTCTCTAGTTCTCTAAGTAAGCTTCTATGTCAACAACTGTCTTGCTTCTAGTGGCAGACAGCAGGTCTACATTCAATGAAAGGTCATGTCTTCTTCCGCTGATCTTACCGCTCCACTCGCTGCCTAGCTCATACAACCTCATTCCATAATGATAGAATGCACATTATCAATGACCAACATTTTGCACACATTTTGAGATATTTCATTGAATCGAAAATAACGTATAACACAATCAACAACTTTTCCATTAAATTGATTATTTATGAAACCGGTTTAATTTTAACAATAAAATTAGCATTGCTAATTTTAGGAATCGGTTATTATATTGTTACATTTTGCAATGCGAATTAATGACATAATTTACTCTTTTCCTTTGGTTTACATTTTTACCACTTTCATTTTATCAAAGATATTAATGTTACCAATGATTATCTTTACGAATAAAATTCAATATTTATTCTTTTCTTGCAAATGAATTGTGATGTCTTTCTTGTTTGATCCTTATCGTATATATAAACGCAATTTTGCCTTCCGATATAATGAATGGTAATGTGATGGACAATATGTCTTGGTCTGATGCGGGATTCGAACCACGTGCCATGCGCTTCAAACCTTTGCCTAACCTTGTTAGCTATAGCAAGCAACGCATACACAAACGTAAGCCTAAGTATACTGTTTTTTAAACATTTAGTCAGAGTTAAGAACAAACAAAGTAATGAACGCAATCTTTATAAACGGCTATTAAATATTCCATTATGTACATGTATAATATAAGCTACATACGATGTGTTTACTTTAAGTCTAGTATTGTTAAAACATTCGAAGAAATCTTCTTCAAAACAACACACACTTTCAAGCTATAAACATCCAGATGAAGTAGTTTCATAATTTAGAATTGAGAACATAATTGGTCAACATATGGTAATAGTTAAACAATTAGCACTGACATGGCCACAAACTTTAAAAAAATAAAACATGAACATCAACAGAAGTCGGTTCGTTGTCTGTTCATTCGTTGAGATCACCGGTAAATTGTACCTCTCTTGTCCCTTGTAATAAAATCTGACAAATACAGACCTCGAGCTCGCTGAGGGGTGGTTAGATGAGGTTCGAAAGAATATGGTTATAAGTAGCAGTGGCGTATAGCTAGCTAAAAGATCAGGAGGGCGTCCCTTCCGTCCCGGTACCACTATTTTTTTTTTAATTCTTCCTCTTCCAAGTCTCAAATACATATATGGAGCGATAACTACAATACCTCAGCTATACGAACTACCGCATTGGATTGTAAGCTTTAAATGAATGGCTATCCAATTTTAATACGATAATACAAGTAGGGGTTATTTAAATTTTGAACGTGTGTATTCTATCACCTAAATTTGAAATAAACTGAAATCCTGGCTACACCACTGTACATTTAAGGTATGAGTAAACAATGTTGGCTCAGCGTCAAGCGAGAGACTCTGATTCAAGAGGTCCCGGGTTCGAATCCCGTCGAGACCGGAAATCTTGTCTGAAGGGTTTTTAGTCCTCGTTAATAGCCTTCAGCCATAGGGCCACACTCCCTACAGCGGGCATCTCCACAGAAAAGTAAGGTAGATGTCAATGACCAACACGTGTGGCTGAAGAAGCTATACGTCACGGAATGTATTGTTGGCCTAATTGATTAGGGATCATCAAATGTAGGTAACTTTAATCTTATGGCAAACACGTTGATATTTCGTTTAATTCAGTGACCAAAGAGTTATGAAAGAGTCCTGGTTTTCACGTGTATTCTGTGGGAATCCGTTCCTCCTACATCACGCTTGGCTGGCTATCAAGGCCCCGGGCTAACCCAACACACATCACCGGTCGCACGGCACTCGCAGTGTTGCGGTAGGTCACTTATACCCAAGCAAGCGATCTTCATAATACAGTTTTACGATATGAAATAGTATGTATACACGTGAAGTGAGCACATTTAATTGACATTCAACCCATTGACTTGTTTGTTGAACCCAAGAAGGATTGAGAACACAATCCTTCAATAAAACGTGTTAAACTATAGTTTACAAGTGGGCATGCTGATGACCAAAATAAGTAAACTGTAAATGTAATTGTATCGTATTTAAACGTATTTATAAGAGATGGCGGACTAAAAGGACGTTTTTCGGTATTTTTTTCGTGTGGTTATACCGAAGAAATGAAAATAAAATTTGTCTTTTAAAAATGTTGTGAGGTTTGTTACCCAATTGTGTTTATACTCCATTAGTACCATGGCTCAATTCTATTTTCGTGTTTTTTTAATACTTTATCAGTAGGCATGCACAATACCAACTGGCACGTGTAAAGATAACTTTAGAGCTGTCCTATAGCAACAAACAACAAAAAACACAACTAATTGTATCTTGTGTGTACCTTGGGTATTGTATCTCACTGTAATTAGTTCTTGTAACTGTGAGTGGATATATAATTGGCCAACCTAGATCATCAGAAAAATGGCAAGAAAACTTTATTGATTGTATCACGTCCAATCACGCAAAATAGGTACAAATAATAGGTTATAACTTTGCCGGTGAAATAAACAATCCCATCAACTATTACCTGAACCATGGACGAAGAAATTATCTGCGTTTCAAGGTCGATCGTTCATCGTTGTGTCACATTCGATCAACCACATATAAGTATAGGTTGACTACATGCTTCGTAACACTCAACTGTCAGCATTGGTTACGTAAGATTATTGTCTCCGTAACTTCAAAAGTCGTTTGCATTAATGTTATTATGAGTAAAAATATGACATTATCATTCAGAAATCATTGAACGTGCAGCAAAGGTAAGCAAGCGTCAGTACTGCAGAAAAGTAAAATCTGATTGGCAAAGAGGTCGATTGTAGCCTGCATGAAAATCGTATAGGCATAATTGTTTCATTTACGGCGCTTTCGAGGTCCTCTCGATAGCTCTCATTCTCTTCCGGATAACAAATTATATGAACAATTTTCCTACGATTTTTTAGAGAGCTATGCGCAAGTGTAAAAGTTGACGACACTCAACTTACAAAACCCCATTGAAATTAAACAGGAATGTGAAAGTTCACACAATTTGTTGACTTAACATCACTGTAGATGAACTGGCGTCATATTGCCGGAACCCGAACCTAAATTATCTCCATCGGTGTGGTTGTTGCCGCGCGTGGCGATTAGCTCCATCGGTGTGGTTGTCGTCCGTCGTGGGCGTGTGCGTGGTGTCGTGTGCGTGTGCGTGTGCGTATCCACAGTATCTTGTAAAATGATTGATTAAAAGTAACTAGGTAATTTGGCTACTCATAAGTTTAATTGTAAAGAAACACTGACATTAAATTTTGTATGCAAGTAATTAAACTCGGTTACACTTTTTATAGTAACTTTTTAAGAAAGTGCTGTGCAATTAGTCTTAAATGACACCTCATAGTTTCAAACATATTTTTTCATGTCTTTATTTTAATTTTTACAAGCTAATATTTTATGGCGTATGGGTTTATGCCAGGTAATGGCATCGTATAGTTTATGTTTAGTTATACGAGTTCTCATTTTCAACCAATTTCAAAAAGTAATCCAATTGCTTCACAAAGTAATTGCAAGCTGTAACTGTAATTCAAGTGCTTAAAGTTAAACATAATGTAACAATAATTGAATGGCTTTGCAAAAGTAAAACTTTTACAACGCCTGTGTGTGCGTGCATATATGTTGTGTGTGGAGTCTAAATAATAAACACCCACTTAAAATTACCGTCTCTTTATATGGTCGTGTAGCTGCTAATTTGCTGTCATAAAAAGAAAACAATACCTCATTAATTACCAAAACAATTAATTGCCACCCGTAGCTATTGACCAGAGCTACTAATCAGAGCACCAAGTAATGCAGGCTCGATCCCCACCAATGGCATTTAGTTTTAAACTATGCCCAAGTTGTCCGTGACTCAAACCAGCAGGACACGATCGGCTTTAAATTAATTAACGAAATACATTGTATGTTTGTTTAGAGTCATACCACTCAATAATAACTACAGACTGATTTTTACACTGAAGGAAAGAAGCGAAATTTAAAGCTTGAGGCGTCGACGCCATCAAGAGCAAATAATGTAAATTTAGAGATGGATAATATTTGAAATCGCAGCTCGTTTACTGGTTGGCGATATTTCACCCCACGGGTGGCACTATATACTATATAGCATCAACATAGCTAGTTTGGAACAACTTTATAGACCATCAGCGAGTGTTCTGTGGCTATAGGACGATTATCCAAAGTCACACATACTCTACGATCATGGATGAATCAAAGCGCTTTCTTTCTTTTTTCATTTATTTTTTTAGTTTTGGATATTGCTTAACGTCTCATATTTATGCAACTTGGCTAATCGAGACGAAGGGAGGGTCGTAAGGGATGACGCGGGGGGACAAGGGGTGGACAGGCCTGTGCTGGTCAGAACCAGCCACAAGCATATGGGGAGGGCAGGGGTTCCCCCACGTCGTGGTCGTCTTCGTCTGTGTCATCATCCGTCCGTGTTGTCATTGTCGTCGCCGTCGGGGAAGTAGTCAAAGGGAAGGGGGAAGTTCCCCGACGACGACCCAGAGCTCGCCATTAGTTTCAGGGAGAAAAACTCTCCTAATCACGGGCCAAACCACGAGAAGGTTGCGAGTTGGAATTTGAAGGCCCTATTTTTTTTTTTTTTTTATAGTAATTCCTTCCGAACTAGCAGAGTAACCATATGTACTAGTTACTGATCAATTAATAACACCCCTAGATAGTCAAGTAAGGAGACAGGTTGTATACTTTGATATGTATTATCGTTACAGGAAATAAATTCATGAACGGAAATTGATAACCGTATTATATTTGTATTCGTACTATACTTCCCTAACCGACGGATGGCTCGAGCGCTCAGCGCTTGACATGATTCGAGAGGTCCCGGATTCAAATCCCGTCGCGACCACGCCGGGCGATACCTGCGATGAAGGTTTTTTCGCCGACGTCTTTCACTCGCGTCAGTTAATTGCAATGCAAGGGATTGACCTCTAAACAGACCCGCACCATCTTTTTACAAATTAAACCGCACATATATAAACAAATGTTAGCACCTAATGCATTTGAACATCTAAACAGGTAATTCCCGACGTGAAAAGTTTCAATTTAAATTAAACTCCTACCTACAGAGGAGATCATGGTTCAGACAGTTTTGCAGGTCGTCAGTTCGATAAAGGCGAGTTCCGATTCGTTTTATGGGTTCAAATTATGAACTTATACTCAACTTGTCTTACTTCCCGCCAGAGCGCCCTTCGTTTGCATTACATTCAGTCGCAGTTCGATACAGCTAACCGCAGAATGAACTGCTACGGTTTTACTAGTCCACAGACAATTCTGGATTAGTTAAACATTGGGGTACATCGGGCAGTCATGACTTCCTAAGCTTGGAACTTTTCCGACGACTCCCTCTGAATAAGGGCCTTCCTTATCGCGTATACTATGTCATTGAGACGAACGGTGTGCACATTGAATTGCATTACGTCTTGGTGACCATGCAATCGTATTTACGCAAGTAATTGATGTTGTCACATATGTGCTTGCATTCCGTCAGGGATATCGTCTTGCCGGGCGTATACGCATGTAGCACAATTGCTGTCGCAATCGCTTATACGACTATTTTTCATTTTGATGCATTACAATGTCTACAAAATTTTGATTAACGTGATTTTAGTTACTTTAACATAAGGTACACAGTAAATGCGTTTAGTTACTAGAAAATCCAGGTCCTAATGACCATAAGCTGAACTTCTTAACGAGACCCTTTTCCCATGTTTTGTTCTCTTTTTGACCACTTTGAACTAATCCGAACTAGTAGTAGTTAATTGTTATATCGATTGGTTTGTGGGCTACGACAGTTTGGACAAGAAAAGAATGCAGAGAAGATAGTTTGGAAGAAAAGCAGTGAATTAGGTGAAAGTGGGAAGAATGAGGGATAGGATTGAACAAAACAAGCGAAATGTGGAGGAAAGAGACGTGTCTTAGGGATTGGGATTAGGTAGAATTGGGAAAGTAGGAAGACATGAAGGGGAAAGAAACGGGTGAAGAGGAGGCTGAAGAAGTTGCATCAGGTCTGGCTACCGGCAACAACGAAATCAACACTATAGTCGAAGTCACGTGCAGCTATAACGCTCCTCGCAACCTGAATGTTAATTCTTAACGAATAATTAAAAAAATAATGTATTAAAAGTATTAAATTCACTACATTTTAATCGTATTCTTCTAAGTCCGCTGTCAATGTCAATAACGAAATCTCGTCGCAAGTCACTCAAGGCCCAAAGCTGTTATTCTCAAGTAACTCACGAGGAAGGTACGCGTCTCGAGCGAAGACCTGTTAGGTTTCAGTTTCTGTCTGTGCATGTGATTTGATACGAGGAGCACACTTTCGATTACTTGCCAGCCAGCTACGATCCATGTGCCACACAGCACACCCACATTTCTCAATACGACGTAAGAAAGTGCGGTAGAAAAGGGGTTGTAAGATTATGTAGCTAGGTTAGAGTCCGCAGATTGTTATAGAATCTCTCGTGGAGTGAAAACCAACAATGCACTAATTATTTACGACCTTTTTTTCTAATAAGTTCTTTAAAAATTCACAACCATCCTCTAAAATATGTTAAGAAATGTTTAGAAATTGTTTAAAAAGCAAAATGAACGCATCCCTCTTGCCGGCACTGTCTGTCTCACACTCTCACAAAATATAGTGTACTTGATGGTGATTTAGCTATTCCATGCAAACAACAGTTAAAATCTAAAGACGTATCATATTGCAGTTTAGTTGCAATTGCCCACACATATTTATGCAAGGTGCTGGCAGAATATAATTTTATAAAAAATACTAAAAAGGAAATATTTAGTTTTAGAACTTGAAAATGTACTTACCGGTATTTTAATTGTTGACGTAAACCAAATGCTTCACAAACGTTGTTCCTTGTATTTTCACAAAATATTCACCACACTCGAAAAAACTTAATACTAAACATGCATTTTAATTAAAGCACAAAATATACACACGTCAAAAAAATTCACTTGTTACAATATCCTACGAGAGAGTACTGTTGAAGTCGGCGAACCAAGTGAGTATAGTTGTTTGTGGTAAATGGTGTTATATCTGTAGTAGTGTGCGAGTTAGCTGTAGCGCCGGCAGATGTTTAGGAAAGACAGTAGGAAGAATAGTCGTCGGCTTCGAGCCTTCGCTTCTCTCTAGGGTGGCCTACTTTCCTTTCCAAGCGACCCACATTTTACTCCAATCATACCTGCACTAGTCGCAGTGGCGTACGGACGGCCCGGCCCGGCCGTACCCAGTGAGTGGCGACGGTTCCATTTTCTCACTCTATTTGTCACCGCCTGCTGGATGTAAGGGTGGTGTGCGCGACCCTTGAAATATCCACTAACAGATTTGGCCGGCAATCGGTGACAGACATTATCGAATCGAGAAGGAAATTTCAAAGTAATTTTCGGTTTCGCAAAGTAATCAATTCATTCATTGCAGTACCCTGGATCGGTAGCAGATCGGTGGAGCGGGTAAGGTGGGGTAGGGGGGCATTGGATGGGGGACTTCCCTTACTTTTATCGTTGACCTCCCCCCCCACCCCCAGCCTCACTTTTATGCACCCAGGCTCGTCGAACCTTCGCACAGCCACAGCAAGTAAAAAAATTAGTTGAGAACAACTATTTAAGGTCACCTGTATTTGTCAGCTTTGATCAGTTTTTAATAGTAAATATTTTGTCTACCGTGCCTTTTAATGTAAAATTATGGTTTTCATAATTTGATTTTTGTTTTTTATTAGCCTGATGACGGAAATGGCTGTCAATTTCCAAAACGTTGTTATTTAAGTATAATATATTAAACAGTTGTTATCCAATAAATGTTATTAAAATATTTGACATGAAAGTAACAAATAAAAATGCATTTTGTTTCAAAATTTAATACCTCACTATTATATACTTTTTATTAGCGTACAACATGTAAGTAATTGTCATGTGTATCTTTATGATTACACCAGACAGTGTGATAGTTATCAGAACGCAATGTAGAAAACGAGATTATAGAGTATCGCCACGCGACTTCGAAAGAAGAGCTGTTGTGAGGTTGAGCTAATTGACTTTTGTGGCATCCGTATTCGCTAATTTCTAGTCTCGAGGCAAGCATGGTTATAATGAATGTATGTATTTCTTCACTTATAAAACATATAACTAAATGAAATTGTTATGAAATACGAGGGGTGACTACAGAAGTTGATCAATCGTGAAAAATGGGTTTAATGTGATTTTCATAAGAAATTATGTATTTGATTGTACTAAAATACGCAGTAAGTATAAATTTACATATTTTTCGGGTTACCTGAACATTTCATCAAAATGTATGTCTAGTCCTTACGTTTGTACGATAGAGTTAACAATGATGCACAAAACCACAAAACCATATAAATATGCTTATGCCTGCAAGTGTGCTCTTCATTAGGTATGTGACTCTGATTTCACGTAGACGATAAGTTGAGAGCTGATTTCAAAAGTTAGCTGGAATTAATCAGAATCGTAATAGCAAATTGTCCAGTAGAACGCCAGGAAAAAGAAATATCATGTAGAAAGTCGAAAACAATGTTAACATTTATATGAGAAATATTTTTTTCATTGCGTACATTCAAAACCGTAGGAGGTATAAGCGAACTGTAGTAAGTACTAAGTTTAGAGACTTTGAAGGTTCCCTGCAAATTTCATAGCGATTCGAGTGGCCGCAAGTCCGATAGCAGCAGAAAAATCATCCTAATTTTTTTATTGCAAACAAATTGATCATTTGCTTCGCTCACTATGCTCACCCAAAAATAATTTGCCATCCAAGACCATGCAGTTTCTTGGCAACAAAGATATTATCATCCAGGTTTGGTCCCTGTAGCAACTGCAAATGCAGGCAGCTGAAAAGACCCAGACGCAATCACAATGACGGCTTAATGTGTTCATGAAAAGTGTAACAAGGCACAGTTAATTAATTAGACGGCTAATACAGTCTGGTTTCCTCGGATCTACTCCGATCTTATCGTTGACATCCTCTGTACGTTCACCGAGTAACAGTCGGTACATTTTCCTGCCGCCAGCAAGCATCAGATGTGAAACTTGCAAGGTTGTCAACCAATGTAAAGGCAAGGCATACATCCTCTTAAAATCATGCAAATCAATTTTATCTTACGATTAATCAAAACATGTAAACTACATTTAAATTTACCGTGGGACACCTGTCCAGGGGGCGATGCATAACCCATATTCAGGTTTATAACTATAGATTTATTGAAATAAGGAAAATAGGAAATTTGCATAAACGTATTTTTGGATGAGCGAAGCGAAGACTTCAATTTCACTTACCCCGAGAAAAATAGCTCGTTTTTTTCTTTTCGCTGTCTACCAGACAAACGGCATATCCGATCTTGATGAAAATTGGAGGGGACCTTTGAAATCTCTAAACTGAGACCTACCACGTTTTTGGGTACAATCGAAGAAATATTTCTCATGAATATCGTACTTTTACGATTTTTATTATTTCTAATGCGATATTTTCATTTGGGCCGATTCTGACCAAACTGGTCGGGCTACAATGTTGATATTTTACATGGACATTAAGAGAATGGTGATGTAGTTCCTTTTTAAAGAAAAATTTAAAAAAGTTAGCCAGAATTAATAGAAAAAAAGTTTTAATAAATTATAAGCCTTTTACAGGTGTATGATTAACAAGTAAGTATAGAAACTTGACTACAATCACCTGCAATGCGTACAAAAAGCAAGTCTTTGGGCCTCGAGATATTTTACATTATATTGTTAATTGGTATTACCATAGCAATTAATAAGTACTTTATAAAAATTATCCTAATTAAACAAAAATAATTTTGCGTTGGAACTTGAAAAGTATAATGAGATTCCACTTAAACAAACAATTTAAGATTTGTAATCATTGGACAGAAATATTCAACCAAAAAAGCTCATCCATCAACGCGACTGGAAAAAGCGTTCGAGAAGCGGCCAAGTATAGTTCTTATAGCTTCAGACAGCCTTCCTTAACCACTTGCAATATACTACCACGTCTGCCAGACGGGTGCGCCACCCGTGCCTCGCCGTACTACCACGTCTGCCAGACGGGCGTCAGGGGGTGTTTCTTTGTCAATAGTGGATGGCATGTGAAACAATGACTTTTGAGGAGAAACAAATTTTTAATATATTGTGTGTTTTTAAGAATATTAAAAATTGTGGGGATTTTTTTTTGAATATTTTTGGGGGGAAATTATCCTGGGGAATAGTGGCCAAGGGTGGGGGGTCGAGAGGGGGGAGCAAAATGTCAAGATGGGATGAGAACCAATCAAATTACCTAAAAGGATTGACTAAATACCCTAAAATAGTAATTTTTATTTTTTTAGAATTTCATCCAAAAAATGGGAGGAAGGAGGGAAGAAAAGGGGGCTTAGTAGCCAGTGGGGGGGTATGAATTCCTTGGGAAGGTGTTTTTAGGTGGCTAAATATCACTATCAGATAAAATCCAAACAAATGACCTAAAGGTAATATTTTTTTTTTGGGGGGGGGAGGGTGGTAATAGTTGGGAAAAAGTGGGGGGGATGGGCAGAGGGGGAGCAATCTGAGAGCGGTTGGTGATGTCAAGGCTGGAAAGGATTACCAGAACGCGAAATAATTTTTCATTTTTATTTGTTTTCTTTTTTGGAATGATAAAAATATGGGGGGAGTCCCAACGTGCGTTACTTGGGGAGAGGAGGGGGGGTTATGGAGACTTATGTCAATATCGGATGAAATCTGCCAAAAATTTTCATTTAGGGAAATAAAATACTAAACTTGGGCCTATTTTTAAGATTTCAAAAAATTTAACAAAACGCTATGGGGGGATGGGGGGGGAGGATGGGGAGGGAAAAAAACTCGGGGGGTTCCAAAATGTCAATGTTGGATAATATAAAAAAAAAAACGAAAAGGGGAAGAAAATTTAGAATTTATTTTTTCCCAATAATTTTGATTTTAAATAGTATTTCATGGCGATGCTAAGGGATTAAAAAGTAACTTATTTTGATTGTTTTGAAAATATTTTCATTCATAAAATTAAGTTTAAAGTTTTCTTGATATTTTGGCGGGGAAAAAACGGCCACTACGTGATGATGATACCAATCCACCAATCACGCAATTATTAATAAAATAACTTGTTTTTGGAGATTTTCTCGGTTATAAAAGCACATTTTGATGTATTGTTTGTCATTTACTCTTTGAACATGTAAATAATATTACAACACTAGTTTTTGTCAGTATATTTATTAAAAATCAGTAAAACATAGTTTTGATAGTAATTTTTGAAACGGAACTTCAATAAAAAACATAGTTGCATGAACAAAACACTGTCGCTAAGAAGGGGATTTCAAAGTTTATCTAGGCAGCCGTGACAAATTATTCCACGGCACAGAGGCTGGTGACATCAAAGGGCTTTCAAAAATAAATGTGCGGGAAATATAAAATAATAAACTTTGGCTCTCAATAAAAGTAACAATTTTTAATTTAAATTATTTTTGTTGGCAGCATAGGCACTAATAAATGAAGGACTATCTACTCTCAACAATAGAATCAATTGTGGACGATCATACACAATCCTTTTCAGTCAGGATAACCGGACTCGACCGGCTGTGATGTCATCTGGTCATACAAATAGGCTAGCAGGAACGATGCTAACTCGAGAAGAATACATCTAATAAAAAATATCAAGATTGAGAAAAGAATGGTATATTTTTTG
Source organism: Sweltsa coloradensis (assembly GCA_024449915.1). Classification (NCBI taxonomy): domain Eukaryota; kingdom Metazoa; phylum Arthropoda; class Insecta; order Plecoptera; family Chloroperlidae; genus Sweltsa; species Sweltsa coloradensis. Next base: position 140,553 of record JAMZAV010000941.1, read on the forward strand.
CGCCATATTTTATAGTAAGTTAAATTAATTACTGCAATCGAACATAGCCTATATGGTTTGTCTGGCTCACATCATGTCTTAGCCCCTACTATATGATTATGATGAATGATGTGGGTGGTATCTTAGTTATTTATTTATATAACGCCAATCATGATATTAAGTTATAAAAACTTATTTACAAAGAGCCAGTCTTATAGAATTGCAGTTGTAATTGTATGTGATGTCGCACAAATCGAGACGATCAGACCTAGCACCCAACTTGAGAAATCATCCTCACATGTTGCGGTTTCAAAGAGAGAGGTGTGGTAGATTGATTGATTAAATTTGGGCTAACGTTTAATATTTATGCGTACCTGCGTTAACCAAGACAAGGAAAGGATTTAACTCAATAAATGATTATCAGTAGAAAAACAAAAAAATCTATTTTCCATAAAAAATATATTATTGACGAGAAAGAACACCAAGTTCTAAAGAGAATAACGTATTGTAAACGCGTAGAAGCTATTAACATGTGTTTTGGTTAAAATACAGGAGAAACTAAACTCTATCTCAAAGTGTATCCTTGATTGTAGATGAATGTTTTAATTAATATTCTGGTAAGTACCCATAAATCGTAAAATGTCGATTACATAAAGCGCGTGTACAATATTACTTATAAGATTGTTTCCGTAGAAATGCCAGCAGCTGTAGGGTGTACACTAGTTTTTCTCAGTGTGACCCTTCACAGGTGACTAATTAGATACGGTAATCATAGCATGTTCGGGTAAAAAGGATGGGATGTCTCATGAATGTTAGAACGTAGGAGGTATAAAGTAGTAGGAATGCTATTAGTAAGACTCAATCCCAGCATTCGCTATATGACACGTGAGTTCATACTATAATCTCAATGATATGACCAAAACAGTAGGAAACCTTTTCAGTTAAGACTGCATGTGGCTGGTATCGAACCGCCGACCTCCAAACCTAAAAGCTGCGTGCCTAAGTTTCGCTTGACTTGTGAGTATTGCTATAATTTTACTTTGGTCTGGTTTAGTGCATTGCAGTCACTCGACGTATTACTGATTGCAAGAATCACGAAATGCAACTTTAAAATAATTACCAATAATAATTGTTGTAATTGGATATTAAAACTTTTAACAGAGCCAGCACGAATCCTTGAGTTTCCCTTATTAATTAGTTAATATGCGTGACGAGAAATAAAATATGGCATGCGAGTAATAGGCTGTACTTAGTGTAATGGTGACGTCACGCTCTTAGCAACGGCGAATTCTGACCCTAAATAAAAGTTTGCTATTGCGAGCCAGTGGGTGTTCTTGACAATGTCATGCTCATTTGACCAGGTTTCAAATTTCAGTCACATATGTTTGAAATTTTACATACATGTGTAAAAATGAATACTTTATACGAAGGCATCTAACAAAAAGCACGTTTACATAAATTGATGATAGAAAATAATAAAATGCATTATCGAATATTTAGGATCTATAAAAATGGCCAAAAGTTTCCAAATTATTACGTATTTTCTGACTGATTTATGATAAATGTTGACAATCTTATATTTAATTAATTAATTTAATTAATTAATTAAATTAATTTAATTATCTACGCTGGTCGGTGCGAGGCGCACGCAAATAAAACAAAAGACGGGACCACGAATATCCTGCTGTATTTTTCTAAAGCGGATATGTTTACGTTTTTAAATGGCAGATGTGTTCGCGTGTGTTGTGTTAGTGGCGAACGAGCTAGCCGAGAGAAGACAACTTTAGCCACTATTGCCCCTAAGTAGGATGTCTATACTTTCAGCTTTGTCAAGGCCAGCTAGCCCTTTATAGGACAGTATTTAGCGACCCAAAATTTTGCTTTCTTCTTCAGCAATTTGAAATTTGTGATTTTTTAAAAGAATTAATTTTAGATTTTTTTTAGTTTTTTCTTGATGTTTTAGGAACAAAATGCTGATTTTGAATTCCAAATTGACATCAAAGTTGAAAAAAAATCAAGATTTAATTTGATTTTTTAAAATTAAATATTTTTTTAATTTTCCATTTTTTCGTTTTTTTAACATGTTCAAATTGAATCTACTACAGGCAAACAAAGTATCCGGGACATCCCGGAAATATGTGAATTTCTGTGTTTTTATACACTATTTGATTTTTGAACCATTACAAAATCCTTGTAATCATTATAATTTAGTGGGGAAAAATTCTAGCAATTCAGAACAAAATAAAGCAGCTTTTTACCCGGGCTAAGTTAGCTACTTATACTGCTACTTCTACGGTCTAATTCGTCAGTTTCAATCGGCCCGCGATTCTGACCAAACGCGTGGGGCTACAACGTTCATATTTTACATGGACATTAAGGTAATAGTGATATAGAGTCTTTTGAAAGAAAAAGTTGAAAAAGTTTGCTGGAAGGCTTCCAAATAAAGGTTTCGATGTAAGCCTTTTACAAGAATATAATCAACAAGTAACTGTAGTTACTTATCAATAATCACCTACATTGTTTACAAAAAACAAGTCTTTTGACCACTAGATATTTTTAATTCTATTGTTAATTGGTAATACCATATCAATTTAATCGACTTTGATAAAATTATTGTATTTTAACAAAATAATTTTGTAATGGAACTTGAAAAAGTAATGAGATCCCACATATAACAAAAAACTTGTACAAAAAACTGCCAAACCTTACACAATCAAAAGCAATGAGATCTAAAAGAAATGTCAAGCTTATACCCTCCTACATTTTCGCAATCTTAATACATAAATTCACTTTGCCCTGCTGTGACTGTATCCTTGCAAAGCTTGGCAAAATAAATAAATAACATTTCGTTTGCTGTGACTGTATCCTTGCAAAGCTTGGCAAAATAAATAAATAACATTTTGCCAAGCTTTGCAAGGATACAGTCACAGGGCAAAGTGAATTTATGTATTAAGATTGCGAAAATGTAGGAGGGTACATAAGCTTGACATTTCTTTTTGATCTCATTGCTTTTGATTGTTGTTGTTGTTGTTGTTGTTATGTTACTGTTAGACTCACCGGGTATTCCAATATCACTTTAATTCGCGTTTCACCACACGTAGATGTGAGTATCAGTGACCGCGAGAGAACTGACCTTAAGGGAGAATTTTGTATTTATGTTGCAAACTGGTCACGAAAGAAAGTTTATCGTTGTTGTTCTCCTTTGTAAATCAGTTTTTTAACTGAATATGATAGACGTTAAATAAATAAATCGTTGGTATAAGTTGATGTTACTTTTTAAGATTCATTGGCTTTGACATTACCTGGAGAATAATTAGTTGTAGATCTCAAATGCTATTCCACTAATCATATACGTATGTGGCAAACACGGAAGACCACAGATTGAGCCTCTCAAATTAATTAACAATCCCGATAATTTTGTAAGGGAAGGGAATCTCTCCAAAGATACCTGTGCTCTGATGTGTACTGTCGTAACAGTCATATGTTTATTGCACTGTGTAAATTAGTCGATCACGTACCGCCCTTGGCAGTCAAAGACTATGCCACATCGCAAAATTAAATAATGAATATTAATTTTATCCATCAGGCACGTATATACATTCTTATACAGACCAAATGCTAAATGGTCTCCTAAAGACAATTCTTACTTTCTTGAAAAATATTTTGCTGTGACTGTAGTAAAAATCACAATTTCCGTGAAAATCGACATAATATGTATCCTTCCTTGCTTCCTTGATATGATATTGTATTGTATTGTATTGTATTGTATTTATTTATTTCAGTTGACAGGTACAAAGTATTATATGATTCGCCTGATGTGAGGGATTCCAACTTTATGTGGCTTGTGAGCACCGAATCAATGTTATTTGAGAACTGTTTTAAGACTCAAGATGAGATGAATTTAAATCTTCACCACTGACAAAAATAACTCCACAACATACATAAAGAACGGCCCAAAACAACAACAACCTTGGCAGGTTGCGCACGAGTGTATACGTAGAGACGAGATCCACAGTATGAGAGATATTCAATCATGAGGTCTGTTCCCGTTCGTCCATTCACCTTACGAGGAAGGGGGTGTGGGTGGGGCTATTGTCAAGGCATATAGCCAATAAACATACTCTTCGCCCACATAAGAAGAAATATTTACGCTCTAAAAAAAACGGCAGGCGTTTCTTGAACTTATAAATGTACACACTAGTAATACGTCTCAATTGACCGTATTCTTAATTGACCGTATTCTCAACTGGCCGTAGTCTTTACTGGCCGACATTCTGTGATGTAAAAGACGGTCAGTTGAGACAAAAAGACGGTCAGTTGAGAAGACGGTCAATTGAGAAGACGGTCAGTTGGAACCATAGATATCTTAACACCTATAGTAGGCTAGATACGCAGTCTCCAATACCTCCGCACAGGCGCGAGTGTACCAAATTGAAGTGTCAATCTCACCCATTCAAGATGGCGGCTTGGCGTTTTAATTTATGCTTTTTTAATGCAATAAAGTACTTTACTGGATTGTTTGATATGGTTTTAGCTTGTGCAGCATGGTATTGAACAAACAGAAACAATGCAAAGTTATTGCATACGGGAATTTAGTAATCATTTGGTGTTAAAGTCTGATATGCTCACCTGCCAAACTGGCGGCCATCTTTAAAAATATTTTTTCGATTAATCGCTCCCATCTAATTAACATGCACACTCACCCATTCAAGATGGCTTCCAATTGTCCCGGAAGTGGACCGCTGACTGCTAGTCTAGCCAATTATATGGGATGTCTATGGTTGGAACGTAGCCAATTAGAATTATGCTAGACTCAGTTTGTCGTACACTGGGTGTCTATCGACTGACCTACGCTCGACTGTCACAATTTAACTGTCATAATGATGATTGACCTTAAGACCATATGAAATACATTACACGTTGGTTATAACAGTTGCCCGCCTACCAGTCGCACATTATGCCAGTCTTGAAAATTGAATGTAGCCTTTTTGAGTGTGCAACCGTTATAACGACAACTGACATAGCATTGTTTCTTATGGACGGTCAGTTCCTTCATGTGAGTCGTTCAAAAATATTTTATTTTATTTTTATTTCCTTCCAACTGTTATTCGTGCAACTGTTATAGAAACAACTACAACAACTGTCCATAGGCTATTTCATGAGCGAAATCGACTATCTTGTCGATATTATACCAGTTGCTCACTATGACAATCGTTCTAATATTTATTTAATTTCGTTCTAATGTTTATTAAATTTAATTTTTAAGGCAAGAATTAAAAAACCTGATATAGTGTGCGACTGTACTAGCAGGTCACATGTTTACGTAGAAAACTCATTTCAAATCCCTCTATGGCAATTCGTCATTATGTCAGTTGCTCCTGGTTTCGTTAATTATTTTATATTTAAAATAATTATGTGCGACTGCCATAATTTTGATTTTAAATTAAATTCATATAGTGGGGCAACTGTCATAGTGAACAACCGTCATGGCGTGCGACTCTCATTTGCTGATATAGTAACACTTCTGCGGCTAGAGCGCTCCTGCGTGAAGTTTGGCGAATAAGTACAGTACACATTGCCAATAAATTGTGTCTAAATTAATCTGTAATAATTATATTCAGTGCTTACTTGAACATTACTGTGATTTTATTCTATTTTATGATACAATGTACCTCTCTTCGTGTTCACTGCGTACATGCATAGTTCTTTAAATGGAATGATTGAAAGTATAATGGTAAATTATGCATGCCATAAGATCGTGCTAACTACTAACATTAAACAGCAAATGAATGTGTGAAGTATCAACTTGTTGACATGCAAGTTGGGTGATGATGGTCATAATGCACTTTTAAGCTGTAAATATTCTTACACAATATACAACTCTACATGTAATTTAAATGTACCGGTATATGTTTTTTTAAATGTTGCACTTGCAAAGGCAGTTTATATATGGAGATCCGAGGGAAAATGTAGATGTCTTCGCAATTATAATTCCATTGAGTAGAAATCAAATGATTTTAGCACGATATCCTACATACACATATAGTAACAGCAAGCAAAACAAGTGGTGAGGTACATTCACATATGCAAAATTAACCTATTCCGTATCGACATAGCAAATCTCCACCTTAACTTGATCCGTTTATGATAAAGAGATTCCCTAGTAAAGAACGCGTCCGTATTATGTGACGTAGTGTTGCGTAGCGTTCCGGTCCGGTTCGGTTCGGTCGTCCAACCAAATAAAATAGACTTCCTCCTCTTCTAGTCCTCGGCAAGAAACTCGCTCTGCTTTGGGCGACATCGTATAACAAACGTTGCCCACACACCTAACCTACACCTCAGCCCTAACCTCACCTAACTCCCGACTACGATACGATGGGTGTTTCAACTTTTCAAGCTTCCGATGCTACCTTCGTTTACCATCCCTAAGGGCAATGATACACGTACAAGATACAGTAATTAATAGAGACCACTTCACATTTCACAATGAGCTAAGGATGTTTCGTTTCCTACAGATGGAACGAAGTGAAGAAAGAAAATACAAATATCAGAAGAGACTCGTGAACTCATTGAAGTCTCATATTTACGCACTTGCGCTAATCGAGACGATAGACTCATCTTCGAATTTTAATACAATTCTAGTTATGAAATTGACTCGAATAAGAAGTATCCAATAAAAAATAATATGAATTACAAATTAATTAAAATGAATACATTTTCACTCAAACCAATGCACAATACCTGCTCGAACCCTTTTCGTTTGTAGATCCTGGCATACAATGACAAACCCTATATTTGTTTATTAGCATCATTTGAACACAACATTAAAAATAAATGCGAGAGTGACAGATAGATAGATAGATAGATAGATAGATAGATAGATAGATAGATGGATTAAAAGTAATGAAATAAGAGAATTATGAATATGATTCGTAATGTAGATTGTAGATGACCTAGCATCGGTTTGAATAAAGACCTAAAGAAAACAAAGTTGTAGGAGAGGAGCACATAAACATGAGAGAGCCAATGGATTAAGAAGAAAATGTGAAGGCCTTTTCCAAAATTCATGTTAGCAGATTGATTGCAATATTATATTTTATTAATTATATTGTTGTGCTTAGGTTATTAGAAGTAAAACCACCTGAAAGTGATGTGGAGCTATGCAATATAGGCTATGCATTTGACTTCCTTAACATTTCCACATAATAAACAGCTAGTCTACTCTTTACGACTAAGATACACAATGATAATGTTAATTCAATCAAATATGGATGCATGCTTGTTTGCGCTCCTCTGTGTGTTAGTTAGTTGATCAACAATGTCCAATTATTGACTTAGTTCACCTAGACAATTGTAATTACCAGCATGGTAAACCAATATTTAGTGTACTCTTGATTAACTATAAACACAATAATTGCTTCTACTTCATAACCGCCCATTAACTTGAGTATACATAATTAAATAAATGGCCAAGCAATATACATATAGAATTAAAGTTGGCTAGTAAATTTGTCTGTGATATATCTATTCTATAAACAACAACGGGTATGGGAGTACCCAAGTTGATGGTGGAGGTGCCGGAAACATACATTTCCAAACTTCCTGAGGGTATCTCCGCCTCCATAACCTCTAGGTTGTGTCATTGTTTTTGAAGGGCAACGTCAATAAAAAATTGCAACTTATTCAGAAGTCATGTTCGGTTTTTATCAACACAGACACAAACGTACACGCACACGACTAAACGGACCGATGACGGACGAACGGAGAGAAAATTGATGCATATAGGGTATAGCTTCACTGCCTAATATAGCCTACGCTTCTGAATGGACAAATATATAAGCAAACTCGTATATCCACATGGTCACACACATAATATTTCTAACAAATTATTCTTAGTATTAATGTTGTTAAACTGTTAAAATGTAAAAACAAATAATGCACACCAAGGTATTTATAACCCATGCAAGATGCTTTAAATCGATTTGTATATTATGTGAGGACGAAATGTGCCCTCAAATACTAAAAAAGCGTTAAATATGCCACCATATTTCTCCATCAGTTTTCAAACGTATTGCAAGCCACCCTTGTCCCAAGCACACGCAAGCTGAAGAACCTTCCTCTCTCGGCGAACTCATGGTTACATTCAAAAAGTATGCAAACCATCATGGCTCACTTCATTCGATACAAACACATTTTTCTAGAATGTTTGGTGAAATTAAAGTTATAACATTTTATTATCTCATGTTTGTTAAATGATTTCTGTCTTATTCCAGGAGAATGAACTGTTTACAAGAAGATTGTGTTGTACTGGAAAGAATCGGGCTTCTGTATAGGACTGACTTCAGGAAATACAGATCATGACATACGTCGATTTATTGGCAAGCGGTATATTATGTGGGACCGCGTAAACTTCTCGCAGATATTCTTGGCACACGGAAACCTGCCACAAACCCAACTGCGGTCACCGTAAACCCGCCACAAATAATGAGTTACATTCAAAAGAAGCCGCAATAGTAAATATGGGTGACCATGGAAGCTTATTCTTTTTCGCCTTCGGCTTCCTCTTGTTCATCCTCTTCTTCATCTGTAACTGCAGGTGTTGTGGTCACCGGTTGAGCGTCGGAAACTGGCGAGTTCGGTGGGGGGCTGGGTATTGGTGTATCACCTCTGCAAAGAAACAATCATATCAGAAGATCAACGACTAATAATCATGATTGCATTAGAATTATGGATATCAACGATAATCGTATATTGATTATAGCGATATAGGTGGCTGTATCGCGATAATTGTACGATATCAATATTGCTGGCAATATCGCAATAATTATTGGGAAATCGGATTTTTAATAGCAAATTCAGTAGCGTATACATACACTTTTATATGACTAATCGACGCTGCTACAACAATGCTATCTACTTCAGTGGTTCCCAACCTTTTTCATCTCACGGACCGGCAAAAAGATAAAGTCAATTACACGGACTGGCGCGGCTACAAGGGGTCTGGGGCGCAGACCCAGCCGCCGGAGGCGAAATTTTTTTGGGTGTTTTTATACCCCTAGATGGCCTGTACAGCGATCTGAGCAACAGTGTACACATGAAACATCATTCAAATCATCGTTAAAAATATATTAATAAATTACTAATTATCGATTGTTAAACTTTTTTAGTGATGTTGATTATAATTATGCACGTATTCCTAGTAATAATTTAACTTAGGATTGCGCGTTTACAATCGTGGTTGTTTCTACGCTCGGGTTTCCGCGCAACAAGCCTGTCATACTATCGTACTTTTTAATAAAAACGTCTCACAGGGTCTTCTCTTAACTTTTTCGTATGCTTTTCTCGCACACAACAAATGACACAACACTTTCACAAATAATTTTTAATTTCGTACACGGGCTTCAAGAACGAGGAACTACACAACTGACTACACAAGGATGTGTCTACAGACTGAAGATATTCCTATTTCCTACAAACCAAGTCGCATCTGTGAACCTTTACCGTCATAAAATCATTTATGAAATTGCAGTTTGTGCCGCCTTACAGAGGGTAGGTCCAAGCAAAGTGCCATAATTGTGGCTGTTTCCGGCTTAGCTGACCTTTGGAGAAAACCCTTGTCGTTACGCCTGTCATTGCCGTCAATGCTCTCAACTTTCTGTGTCGGTAGAAGTGGGTGGGTGTTTCTGTTTGTAATCGGTATTGATTGATTTATAAATTAGTGTCCCCTCCTAAGAAAATATAATCTAGTCTCCATCCCGAGTACAGGTAAAGTAGTAAAGTGTAAAACCAAATTTTTGAATTCTTACACATTTCTAAAATATTCGCGGACCTTTAGCAATTAGTCCGCGGACCGGTATCAGTACAAACAGTGCTCAATAGGTATTGAAAATGATAGTGATACACTTACGAGAATTCACATGTTATCCTACTCAACGAACAGTTGCGGGGAAGGGGGGGGGGAGGGGATATTTCTCTTAAGTGCACCGAGAGTATAACAAGCTAATTAACAAATATTTTTAGACTCTCACAAATATGTGGTGCAAAATTTAAAAAATTGCGTAAAAGCGAAAAAAGATAAAAGAAAACGGCAAACAAATTATTCTCAATTCTATGCCATTTTCTTACAAAACTAATTTTTTGTTTCCAATAACATCTTCACATACAATGATTTACAAATTTAATGCACGCTAAATGTCCCCCCCCCCCCCCCCTCCCTCCCCAAAAAACAACCCAGAAGAAAAAGTCAAAATCTCTACAAAAATCATAGTTTCATGTAAACAAATTGGAATATGGTAGCTACTCATTACTGGTTAGTTACTGTTCGGAATTTACAAAATCTTCATCACAAATTTGGTCCAAGTGGAGACCAGCATGTTATGCACGTCACTTAGTGTTACTTAATGCTTTACTTTTGTTGGTGATCTATTATGTCATGTTATATGACCATTTCGGGTGAATAAATATTCGTGATTCATAAAGGTAGGAGCTGCAGTGGTTAAATTAGGGGCGGACGCGTCCACTTACTCTTTTTCTTACTTTTCGAAATTTTATAATTGTAAAGTCATGTTACACACCATACTATTTACAAAAATGTATATTGTCAACTTTCATTTATTTTGTATAAGTCAGTATAAAATCATGAACATTCAAATCTGTATTTATAAATGTTTGAATTACGCCGCGCATCTAGTAGTACCGGGAAGTGCTGCTCCCAGTGGCAGTTTACGTAAACACTACAAATCATCGAAAGTCGAACTTTTCAATCGATAATTTACGGTTTAACCAACGCTTGTGATTTACCAGACTTTGTTTCACACGCCTTGCTAATGCTTTGGACATATTATCGCGACGATGCCTACTATAGGGGTTTAATATCAATGGCGACGATACTACAATCTTTGACATTTTGAACTGTAACTTCCTGTGTACGTACAGTTCGTACAAAGACTCATTGTATGCGGTAGTCCCTAGTACACGTGTGAGCAACGCCAGCGATTTCTGTCACGTAGCCTACGCCGGACTCGAGACGTCACCACCAACGATGGTAAACAAACGTCAGCTTTTCTAACACGTGCGCCAAGTTTAGACGTCACCACTGACGACTTGTGTGTGTGGGCACCTCCCCAGGGACAGTGGACAGGACGAGCTTAGACGAACCAGACGGACGCCACGGAGCCCTAGCCCTAGGCCAACTAGGCCTACACTGACGGACGAGGTGACGCTGGTACCAGAGCCCTAGGCCTACAAGTCGTCACCGATCTTCGGCCTACTCTGGCTTACCCAGAGCATCTTCTCAAACCAGAGGGTCCAGGCGAGGCCATCGTGAGGGTACAGGCCTGCAACTGCGTTGAGTGACGTCACGGAAAGAGGCCGACTGGCGAGCGCTCGTAGCACACCACATGACTTATCTTTGGTAGCACGGCGCGCATAGGAATAACACAGCGCGGAACACAATTTTGGCCTTATATATGAAAATAACTGATTACTTTGTGCCCTTATATGCATGTACCACGGTTGGGATTGAGTTAGGGATCGAATAGAACCAAATTTGTTCCGCGATCACATCATTTGACAGTTTAATTGGCACATGAAGTGAACCTACGACATACTCTTCACACTTTTTTTTTTCTTTTCTTATCTTTTTTTTTTTACTCTTTCAGTAGGCATACGTAACCAAAATCTTTGACGTAGGATAGATTTGAATGAAAGCAAATTGGATTATTATTGTTTTGTTATTTAACATAATATATTAAAGTATTCAGGAATATTATTTAGTATTAGCGGTTAGTCACTCAACGGTATTAGTATTATACTTTTTAGTCACGTTGTGTAATGTTGGTCATAATTCTAAATTCAAAAAGAATGACATTTGAAAAAAGTTTACTGCAGCTAATAATAGATCGTAGATTGGTATATTTAATTAGCAGAGAATAATATTATTATATAGTTGTTGCGAAGCAACTAAGCTGATGCTACTCAGTAAGGGTTTGAATTGTATTCATTGTTATCACGATTTGCACCAAGAAATCTGTGGGCCATTTGAGACCACCTCGATCAATGTCTTTGGTGTATTAATTAACACTTCTTTATTAATAGGACTTTAACCGTTCAACTTCCGATCTTGGATTAACTCTTTAGATCATTGAGATCAATAAAGAACTTCGCTCGCACCTCTCGCTACGTAGCCGGCAACGAATATTAGGCCATTGTACATTCATACTTCGGTAAAGTCACATGCGTGTATAGAGCATCGTCAAAGTATGTCAACACATTTTCATCTGACTTGTCTTCATCGGCACTCTTCGAACACTTTTCAAGGAAATCTTTCAGTTGAAGTCTCCTGACTGGGCAGACTTTAATGTAACTAAGTTTACAAGAATTGAGTTTGTTTTCTGACTCCTAAACTTGGTTTACTGAAATCTGGTAATTACCTTCTCGCCGAGTGTCGAGAAAAATACGATAAAATAAATTAAAATTAATTAATTAATTAATTACCTCCGCTCATCTGTCTGTATTGACAGAATGTATCTTCCAAAATATGGTTAGTTTAAAACTTTACAAGTGGAAATAAGCTTTACTTGGAAACGAAAATAAACCGGATACTAGGCCTATGCAGTCAGTGCTGGATTGAGAATTTGGAAGGGAATTTTAATTACTTTCTTATCTTGCAAGAAGCGTAAACCTTTGAAAATCGTTGCAGAATACTTTATTGTTGGATGAGCGAAGCGAAGACTTCAGTTTCACCGACCCCCCAAAAAATTAAGCTCGGGTGTTTTTTTGTTTGTTTTTTTGTTTTTTTTTTGTTTGTTTTTCTGTCTGTCTGTTTGTTCGCTCTCTACCGGGCAAACGGCATATGCGATCTTGATGAAAATTTGAGGGGACCTTCGAAATCTCTGAACTTAGACTTGCTACGTTTTTGGGTACAATCGAAGAAATATTTCTCATGAATATTGTACTTTTACGATTTTTTTCGATTTTACGTGCGATATTTTCGTGACATTTGGCCCGATTCTGACCAAACGGGTGGGGTTACAACGTTCATATTTCACATGCACATTAAGGTAATGGTGATGTATTGCTTTCTGAAAGAAAAAGTTGAAAAAGTTAGCCAGAATCTATAGAAATGAAGCTTTTAATATAAGTTTTTTGATTTTTTGTGCGATATTTTCGTGCCATTTGGGCCAATTCTGACCAAACGGGTGGGGCTACAACGTTCATATTATACATGTACATTAGGTTTATGGTGATGTAGTACCTTTTAAAAGAAAAAGTTGAAAAAGTTAGCCAGAATCCATAGAAATAAAGCATTTAATATAAGTTTTTACGGTAAATAATACCAATTGACAAGAAACAATAGAAACTTGTCAACAATCACCTACAATGCGTAGGCAACAAAACAAAGCACTTGCAAAAGTAAAGATATTCCACGCAAACTAAAAACTTTAAAAAGCTCATCCATCAACGCGGCGGGACCTTAGCGTTTTCCTAGTATAGGAGGTAATTACCATGAGGAAATACCATGGAAAAGAACAAATTAAATTAGGTGATTTTGTGCAGCGCGCAATGCTACAGCATAGCGCGTAGAGCTGAGAGTCGGCCTCCGCTCGTGACGTCACAGCGAGGATCGAGAGCCAGTTGCAGGCCTGGAGAGCGAAGCGATATATAGAGACGGCCTTGGTCCAGGAGCCATTCTCACAACCTAGGCCTATCCTGCTTGCCACCCGGGGCCTAGGCCCCTAGGTCTACGATCAGCTTGTCTTGGTGACATAACCCCACTCCTGCGCTTCGCTTCGTAAATCGTAACGTACTCAAACATATAAATAACCGACGTAAACGTGTGTTTATTTTTAAAAAAGCAATAAGCTAGGCCGATAAAGGCCATATTAACACTTGCAATCATAGGCCTACAAGGGCTGTAATCAATGAACAGTAGGCAAAGCCTAGAGCTAAGGCTCAAGTAAATTTTATTCTAAGGTATATTTTTATTGTTGTATTTTCATTGTATTTTTGGTTATACTTATAATTGAGGTTAATTGCTTATTCTTGACCGGTCGAATCATTCTTAATAATAGTATGTAGCCTAATTTGTGTTCCAATCAATATAATTAATCTTTGCAAAAGATTCTTCGACATTGAAATTTGGTAGGCCTACCAGCCTCCTTGATTGCATCACCTCCTACTTTTAGAATGAATTTAATTTAATTACAGAGTTTCTACTTCTCCGACTGCAGCTAGACCGTGGCAAAGTCAAGTTTATTGTATTTTTGTTTGTAATCTTGTATTTTGTGGGGGTTGAGAGTGTCCCAGTGACGCTGTCCAGCTTGGTGGTAAGGGCGGTAGATGACAACTGGCGCGCCACCGTGGTGCTTTCGATACTTATTCATGACCGGGATTGACTAAATATAAAATATATAAACTTCATTCATTAAAAATGGGAGCTGGTCAATCAATGCCTGACAGACAGGAAAGTCCTGAGGAGACTGAGGTTTTTCATAATGTTGGAACTGATAATTCTTTCAATGTTAACAGTAACATGGGTACAATCCCACTGGCACAATCCACACCAGCCAGACCTGTGGTGACTAACCAGCCCAGCCTAAGCCTTGACCAGCCGTCACTGCTACAACCTGTTCCTGGTATTTTTGAGCAAACCCAACACAGTGAGTTAAACATTACAAACATGTTGACACAATTAATTCATTCCGTAAATGAGATCAAACTTGATATTTCAGACATAAAACAGAATCTTGCAGAATTAAAACTAAAAATTCAAGGGGTAAAGCAAACAGTAGAGGTGAATAAGTGCGATATCGCTCTAGTAAAGTCAAATGTCGGAGAATATAAACAAACTAACGATATGCGGGTTAGTAAACTGGGAGCGAGGTAGAGTTGATAAAGACTAACCAATCAAAGCTGATCAAAGAGTGCAGTATCGAATTTGATAAAGTAGGCCGTAAAAGTAACATGGTTGCCGAATTAAATGACTAAGTCCAAATAATTCATGATAAAATGTCTAGTGTGGGAAAATTCCATCGGGCTCTCAAACAACAAGTTGATAAAATAACCCACGAACATTCAGAATTTAACGAAAGCCTAAAAATGATTGACAATAAGATTGAACAAGTTAAAGATACTGTAATTCGTCATTTGGTGCCGGAAATTCCATTATTGTACATGAATCAGTTTCACAACTGAGTACTCACTTAAGCGATACGCTTCACCGTGAAGGAATAAAATTCACAAGTATCACTAAGGGTCTTCACCCTATTGAATTCTTAAACGTAATCGAACACCGATTCGAGTCCATTAAGATCCCCGATCAACATAGGCTAGGTATTGTTATACAATGTTTGGAAGAGCAGGCTTGGTACTGGTACCAAGACCACCGGTTCGAATCTTATGAGGAGTTTCGTAAAGCATTTAAATGCAAATTCTGGAACAGCAACCAGCACGCGCAGCTTATTCGTCAAGTCTACAACGGTTAATGGGACAGTGTCAGGAATAAAAGCATGGCAGCTTACGTTAAGCGCTTCCTAAAACGAGTAAGGTTTTTGCCAGAACCCATCCCAACACCAACTATGATCGAACTCATGATTAAGCACTTGCCCTATGAAGTAGGCCTACGTATTCTGATGGTGCAACAACAGTTTACTGAGGACAGCCTCATTGTGTGCCTGGATAAACTCGACCTGGAAAGAGATGGTAACCGCGGCGTTAGCCAGAACCAAAATCGAGTAAATCAGGGAAACAACCACGTAAACAACCATAGAAACGACAATCAAAATCTCCATGATAACCGTTCTAATCAACCGAGTAACAATAACCAGAACCAAAACAGGCCTTACTATAATCGTGACCAAGAACGCACAGAAATGGCAAGAAATGACAAATCAAGGTCATCGTTCGGGAAACAAATCGCGGCCGGTTTAGCAGATGCGGTTCCATCGGTCTCGAACATAACCTTAAACTTAACGCGTCAACCAATCAACGATAATAGTGTTGCCGTATCTCATATCAGCGAACTTAAACATGTTTCAGACTTGGAGAGTGATGCTTTTGGCATGATTAAACAAATTTCAACAACAACAGCATCAGCCTGGAGGGACTAGACGTGACGACGGTGACGGGCGTAGGGCCCTAGGCCTACCGACTACAAGTCGTCACCGATCTTCGGCCTACTCGGGCCTACCCAGAGCATCTTCTCAAACCAGAGGGTTCAGGAATCGTCTTCTTGAACCAGAGGGTCCAGGAGCCATTCTCACAACCTGGGCCTATCCTGCTCGCCACCCGGGGCCTAGGTCTACGATCAGCTTGTCTTGGTGACATAACCCCACTCCTGCGCTTCGCTTCGTAAATCGTAACGTACTCAAACATATAAATAACCGACGTAAACGTGTGTTTACTTAAAAACCAATAAGCTAGGCCACTAAATAGGCCCTAGACTATTAACACTTGCAATTATAGGCCTACAAGGGCTAACCAATGAACAGTAGGCAAAGCCTAGAGCTAAGGCTCAATAAGTAAAAATTATTCTCAGGGTATATTTTTATTGTTGTATTTTCATTGTATTTTTGATTATAATTGAGGTTAATTGCTTATTCTTGACCGGTCGAATCATTCTTAATTCTCATATGTGATTTGTGTTCCAATCAATATAATTAATCTTTGCAAAAGATTCTTCGACATTGAAATTTGGTAACCAGCCTCCTTGATTGAATCACCTCCTACTTTTAGAATGAATTTAATTTAATTACAGAGTTTCTACTTCTCCGACTGCAGCTAGACCGTGGCAAAGTCAAGTTTATTGTATTTTTGTTTGTAATCTTGTATTTTGTGGGGGTTGGGAGTGTCCCAGTGACCTCCGCAGAAAAATCATCATTATTAAAACTATAATTATCGAATTGTTCCACCAGGTCGTAGAACACATCACTAGTATCGTCATTAAATTGTCTTACTTTGTCGTCAGACCCAATAACCCCCACTATCTCACTTTCCCCCACTATCTCACATTCATGATCATGATTTTTAAAGTTTCTTCCATAATTAAAAGAAACTATTTTTAAACATGTTTTTAGGCGTTTTAAAGTAGCAAATTTGTATTTTATCGTATTCGGCCCTAATAACCATTGGCAGGACTAAAACTTTTTATTTTATTTTTTATAGCAAGATTAAGGCCATGGGGATTTTTCTTACATCTAACCAGCTAACCAGAGAGGATAGAGAGAGAGAGAGAGAGATTTAAATAACGCGCCCTAATGGAATACAGGGTATCAAGAAATAAAGACGCAAAAATAAACACGTAACCAAAACAGGGGAAACTTTAGGCAGTACGAGACAGCCACGCCCACCTATCCCCTTTTAGGCAGTACAAGAAAAAAGGTCAAGCAGGTATAAAAACCTTTTTTAGGCAGTACACGATTAGGTAGTACAAGACCGCACCACCATGGATAGCATAGGCAAAATTACAATCGACGCTGAGGGAGTAAGCTGGGGGGCTGACCCTCAAATTATGCTAGCCATTCTAAGAAGCAGACTACTGAGCAAAATAAAGTAGCCTACGGCCTTTTGGTGTATGGAAACGCCCCCCCTCACCACCTAGGTTTCAGACAGGGAATCCGTAAACTCATCATGACAGAAGCAGCAATGCTACCTGTCCGCCTATGCGCCCACAAATCAGCGATCACCTTCATGGCAAAACAATTCACCAAAGAAAACAACCAACTTATCACCTCACTCCGGAAATTACAAAACACAACAGCCGAAGAGGAAGGACGCTTGAGAGGAATCTATCCAGTGGTAGTGACTGCGACTAATTATCTTAGGGACGTGCAGCTTTCCCTGGCCTCTTCAATTCACGTACCCCTATCACTGGCTAGAAGCCTAGAAACATGTCTATTACCTTTTGTATCGGCAGAAAACAATATTGATTACCAATCTAATCACAACCAAATCATCTTTTAACCAGTTCATTAAAGAAAAGCACCCAGGAAGCACACTTATTTTTACCGACGGATCCAAAATCAACAACAAGGGAGTAATCGGAGTTTGCGCTGCCTTCTTTGATTACAACAACAAAAAAGGTTTCAAATACAAACTCATCAGTGAACAACCGCAGAAACAATAGCCATAATTAAAGCTCTATAATATATTTCTATCCACCGATTTAAAGATTCAACTTTTTTTTTTCAGATTCAAAAGGAAGCATTCAAGCCTTATCTATAGTTGCTCCGAAGCAAGTAAGCAGGTGCGCGCAGTTTCGGCGGGCCAATGAGCGATCAGTATTTTAAATCGGGGACCGATGAATGGCTGCAATCCACCCGCCGGTGACGTCAACATCTGCTTACTTGCTTCGGAACAACTATAACAGCCACTTTAATGGAAAAACAGGCTTTTTCTCCTTTATGGCAGCCAGCCTTCTTTCACATCTCACCAAAACAGGCCTACACATAGACATTCAATGGATCCCGGTCCGGTCCACATGGGTATATCAGGAAATGAAACAGTAGACATCCTAGCAAAGCAAGCAGCGACATCAAGCAGACTAAAGGAAGGCACTATGCACAAATACAAAGCCAAATAAGGCCCAAACCCTGGTTCCAAGACTTCAAAAACCTTCCCCGAAAAAAAAATAATAACTAGTATAAACAGACTCAGATTAGGCCATTGCCACTTGAACGCATATCAAAATAAATTCAACCAAAATATCCCGCCTGAACCAATGCATCTCCTACTAGTGTGTTCTCATTACGACAGATGGCGCGACTCGCTCTATACAGCCCTACTAAACAACATCCTCTTACAGAAACCGATATCCTCTCCAATTTAACTCTCAACTCCGTCAAAGAAATTTCCAAATTCGTCGCCAAAACGGGAAGAAAAATATAAAGTCTGTTCAGCAGTACCTAAATCAACCAGCGGAAGGATTCTCACCACCGCTAGAAGAAACAACAACATACAACAACATACAACAGCCTTTTACAGAAACCGACATCCTTTCCAATAAAACTCTCAACTCCGTCAAAGAAATTTCCAAATTCGTCGCCAAAACAGGAAGAAAAATGTAAAGTCCGTCCAGCATTGAAATACCCAGCGGAAGGGTCCATACCACCGCTAGAAGCGACAACAACAATCGGTCTCTCCGCCAGTCCGAGTGAGTGCAAGAGAGATAGATGCAGCGATATATCTAGAGCAGTGTCATGCATGCTAATAACTTGAGAAGTCTTAACAAGTAGGCCTATGTCTGAAAGGTTGATGAATGAAAGAGGAACTTTTTTTTTAAATAAAAATTAATAAATATTAATAAATTAATAATAATAATGATAATAATAATAATAATAATAATAATAATAATAATAATAATAATAAATAAATTACTAAAATTAATTAATAAAATTAATAAAAATTATATTGCCATTTTGGACTATAGTGTAGTCAACACGCAGAGTGTCAAATTCAATGAGCAACAATTTTCGTTTTTATTGAAGTGACACACACGTCAGTATAAGGGAAAATTATTGGATGAGCGTAGCGAGCGAAGCGAAGATTCCATTCTACTACACTGGAGAAAAAAAAAACAGATAATTTTTTTTCTATTTTCTTTTTGTATTTTTGTGTGTCTGTGAACACGATTCCGGCCAATTGCGCTGAAATTTTCTGGAGACCTTTGAAATCTCTGAACTAAGAACTACCACGTACAAAAAATCGATCAAAAATTTATTTCTCTTGAAAATCGCAATTTTACGATTTTATCTTTTTTGTTTTTATTTGTATTTTTGTATGTTTGTTAACTCGATTCCGGCTAAACCGATACTCCAATTGCAATGAAATTTTCTGGAGACCTTTGAAATCTCTGAACTTGGAACTGCCACCTTTTTGAGCGCAATCGAAAAATTATTTCTCATGAAAATCGCAATTTTACGATTTTTTTTTCGTTTTTCTTGTTTTTCCTGTTTGTATTTTTGTGTGTTTGTTAACATGATTCCGGCTAAACCGATACTCCAATTGCAATGAAATTTTCTGGAGACCTTCGAAATCTCTGAACTTAGACCTGCCACGTTTTTGGGTACAATCGAAGAAATATTTGTCATGAATATCGTACTTTTACGATTTTTTATTTATTTTTAGTGCGATATTTTCGTGACATTAGGGCCGATTCTGACCAGACGGGTGGGGCTACAACGTTCATATTTTACATGGACATTAAGGTAATGGTGATGTATTGCTTTCTGAAAGAAAAAATTGAAAAAGTTTGCTAGAATCCATGGAATAAAGGTTTTAATATGAGTTTTTTGAGGTTTATAATAACAATTAACAAGTAACAATAGAAACTTGACAACAATCACCTACAATGCATTTAAAAAGCACTTGCAAAGGAAAAGTGGTCCTACGCAAACTAAAAACTTACAAAAAAGCTCATCCATCAACGTGGGGGGACTTGAGCGTTATCCTAGTATCTGGAATAACTGTCTAATGGTGCACGATTTATTTTGTCAGGCGGTACAAATACGAGTTCTGTACCGTCATGTTGTCGTGCATAAAACGCGATGTAAAACTAGGAAAACGCTTAAGTCCCGCCGCCTTAATGGATGAGCGTAATTGGTGCATTGAGCTGCCATGCGTTATGCAGATGGTATTTAAATTGATTTCATTTTCCCAATTGCTAATGGCCTGCGAACACGCTTGTTTTAATTTTTACAACAACATGAGGATCATGGGCGCTTCAACCGGGTAGATCATATTATATTATACTAGGAAAACGCTAAAGTCCCGTCGCGTTGATGGATGAACGTTTTTGTAAGTTTTTAGTTTGCGTAGGACCACTTTTCCTTTGCAAGTGCTTTTTGAATGCATTGTAGGTGATTGTTGTCAAGTTTCTATTGTTACTTGTTAATTGTTATGTTATTATAAACCTAAAAAAACTCATATTAAAACCTTTATTCCATGGATTCTAGATAACTTTTTCATTTTTTTCATTCAGAAAGCAAAACATCACCATTACCTTAATGTCCATGTAAAATATTAACGTTGTAGCCCCATCCGTCTGGTCAGAATCGGCCTTAATGTCACGAAAATATCGCACTAAAAATCAAAGAAAAAAATCGTAAAAGTACGATATTCATGAGAAATATTTCTTTGATTGTACCCAAAAACGTGGCAGGTCTAAGTTAAGAGATTTCGAAGTTCTCCAGAAAATTTCATCGCTATTGGATTATCGGTTTAGCCGGTATCGTGTTAGCAAACACACAAAAATACAAACAGAAAAAACAAGAAAAACAAAAAAATCGTAAAATTGCGATTTTCATGAGAAATAATCTTTCGATTGTGCTCAAAAACATGGCAGTTCCCAAGTTCAAAGATTTCAAAGGTCTCCAGAAAATTTTCATCGCAATTGGAGTATCGGTTTAGCCGGAATCGTGTCAACAAACACACAAAAATACAAACAGAAAAAATCAAGAAAATCGAAAAAAATCGTAAAATTGCGATTTTCATGAGAAATAATTTTTCGATCGATTTTTCGAACCGTGCAGTTCTAAGTTCAGAGATTTCAAAGGTCTCCATAAAATTTCATCGCAATTGGAATATCGGTTTAGCCGGAATCGTGTTCACAGACACACAAAAATACCAAAAGAAAAAGAAAAAAAGAACATTCCGGATTTTTTTCTCCAGTGTAGTAGAATGGAATCTTCGCTACGCTCATCCAATGAAGTTAATAAATATTGTTTTTACTAAAAAATTGTTTATAAGGGATTGAAAATGTTTATATGTTTATATATAAAATATGGGAAATATAGATTTGTTACAAAAAACATACATTTTCCAACAATGCAAAGGAAAAAAATCATATTTACCAAACAAAACAAATATTATAAAATCCGTCTAGTAAATATTTAGATGTATTGTTTTTTAATCTAAAACACTGTGCACTTTTTAAAAAAATGAAAATTGTAAAAGCCTTAGCATTATCCCAGCATCATAGCAAAATCGTAAAATTGCAATTATTAAGAGAAATAATTGTTTGATAGCGCTCAAATTTCACACGAATATAATAATTCATAAAATTAAGGTTCTGTGAAAAAATCATTACAATCAGACAAAGCATGAAGGTGTTATAAGTCGAAGAATTTTTTAATCGTAAAATTGCGATTTTCACGAGAAATAATTTTTTGGTCAATTTTTCGAATCGTGCAGTTCTAAGTTCCGAGATTTCGAAGGCCTCCATAAAATTTCATCGCAATTGGAGTATTGGTTTAGCCGGAATCGTGTTCACAGACACACAAAAATACAAAAAAAAGAAAGAAAAAAAAACATTCCGGATTTTTTTCTCTCCAGTGTAATGAAATGAAATCTTCGCTTCACTTGCTACGCTCATCCAAAAAAACATTTCTCTTGTACTATGATGGAAGACAAAGGTGTGTGTGTGTGTGTTATTTCAATATGTGATGGGAATCGCGGAAAGGGACCTTCGGGACCAATACAAAAAGCCACAGAAAAGCAATAGTTTACAAGTAATGCGCCAAACATCACTATTTTTTAAAATATTATTAATATTTCATTATGTATAATATAAGTATTAATTTTTTTAAATTAATTTTTAGAACTTCGAATTTTAAAAAAAAGAGGGAAAAAATGTTTTTTAAGTGAAAAAGATTTGTTTTTTATACTATAATTATAAGAAATAATAATAATTATTATTATTTCGTTATTCTGTAAAAATACTGTATCTTCGCCAATTCTTATGATAAATGAACAATTTTGATACCAAAATTTTGCAAATGTAATGCCCTTCAAATCGACACTTAAACCCGTGTTTTGAAATACGAGTCCCGAAGGTCCCTTTCCGCAATTCCTTAAAAACTAACAACTGTTGCTTACATTTAATTTTGCACTTGGCGTGTTGGCTATAATCCAAGCATTGTAATACAATGGCTGATTGGAGTTAGAGTTTAAAAAAGAATAGTTTGTTGATATATTAAAGTCCCCCTTTCATTCAGCAAACTTTTGTTAACTTCTCTTCTTTTTTCAAAACGTTCAGAAAATCGATAAATAACCATAGTTAAAAGGAGGCCGGCATGCTCATTTTACGTGGTTTCAAATGTCTCAACCAATTTTAGTCACATCTATTTGTGATTTTGTATAATAGGGAATATCTCACTTACTATTTTATAGTTTATTTTAGTTCTTATATATGTCTTAATAGTCGCTGCACTTTTTTTATTTAAAAAAATGTAATTTGTGTAATTTAAACAAGAAGTAAATTGGACCCCCAGTTTGCGCGCCAAAAACGAGCGTGCGCCATCTTTGGACGGTACTACGTCATAACTGTGTTGAGTCAAGGCCAATTAGAAACTAAATGTACGTATATTTATTATTTTTACATATTTACATACAGACGGCGGTGCTCGCCCATCCGCTCAACAACAAACACAACTCCACAGCCACTTAAACGATGTACATTTTCACCAATTTTTCTTTTTCTTTTTTCGTATGTGACAGGAGATTTCGCGAGATCATTGTGATAAAGAATTACGAGCATTTTGTCTTGAATTTTTGCACAGCCTAGGACTATCATGCTATTCTTTATCTACAATAGGCTTTAATTAGTGATCAAAGTAAGGTTTTTGTGCGGGATGTGTGTCAGAACACGGAAGTGCAGGTTAGGGTTGGCAAGTTAAGCCAAGGTCTTGTCAAGTAAGTAATTTTAGTATTCACATACCAAGGCCTATATCCTACAGGAACGATTGGCCTAGACTGTTGTATTATAAATAATTTTCTACGCCTAGGCCTAGACCTAGGACTGTTTCAGTTTTGTTTTTTGATTGCAATGTCAACTTTTCTCGTTTTCTGGCTAGGCGTTAAATTTAAAATGTCCACCATCTGTTTACATTACTGTAGGCAACGCTAGGCGCTGCTTTGTTTAAAACACCGCCGTCTCGATGTATGTATGTATGTATGTGTATCCAGACGGCGTTGGTTCAACACAGTTCTGACGTCATAGCCGTTTTTGCCGCTCTTGAAATATTTTTAAAAATGCTGTTTTTAAAACGGCTATAAATTATTGGATTATTATTTCACATAAAAACAAAGTACATATTTGTAATCGGAACGAAATACTTCTTCTAAAAAATCTATTTGTACAGTATTTGACGGAAGTGGAATATTCCCTATTGTGTAAAAATTAATTATGAAGGCGTCTATCATAGCACTTTTCCATTAATAGATTATAGAAAATAAACAAAAAATAAATTCAATTTTCTTGAATTTAAAAACTGTTGAAATGGTCAAAAACACCCAAATAACTATGCATTTTTTTATTGATCTATGATAAATATTGAAAATCTGATATGATAGGCGCGTACAGATGTCCTTCATTATCAAGTATGCCAAGAATTGTATTCAGATGTAATGATTTATGGCTGCAGGACAAGGAACGCGCTGAACATCAAATCACGCCGGCTTGCTCTTAAAGCTATTCGACCGCGTTTTTCTATTTTCTAAAATATGCTACCAAGTCAACATATAATGAATGGCTTTGAAACCTTGCTCTTTTAGAAAATAAAAACTATTTTTTTCAAATATTTCTGAATGGGCACACGGCTAATATTGTTACTTCTAAATAATTTCAAACTTCAATTCGCCCAAGCACACCATTCAACGTAGGGTGTTGTGTTTTTGTGACATTAATTTTCAACTGGTTTTCTAGAGGCTGACTGAGAGAAAAAAGATTTTTTTACAATTGTCATTCCTGCAATTTTTTTCGTCTGGCGGTATTTTGTACCGATTTGTACCGCCAAACGAAGAAATTCGCAGGAAAAACAATAATTGTTAAAAAATATCATTTTTCACCCAGTCAGCCTCTAGAAAACAAGTTGAAAATTAATGTCACAAAAACACAACTACCAACGTTGAATGGTGTGCTTAGGAGAATTGAAGTTTGAAATTATTTTGAAGAGGCGATATTTGCCGTGTGCCCGATCAGAAAATTTTGAAAAGAGTAGTCTTGATTTTCTAAAAGAGACAGGATTCAAAGCCATTCACTACATTTTGACTTGGAAGCATATTATGGAAAATAGAAAAACGTGGTCGAATAGCCTAAATCCACATGTTTATATTTTATAAATCAATAACTAGCAACCCTAGAATGTTAATAATGTTACTCTTCGTTACTTAAGACTATTGGCTAAGCTCGAGAAAACCTGGCTTTGACGCAGAACGCAGAGGTAAATTCAGGATCACTTGTAAGCTCTATCATTTTGTCCTATCGGGTTGTGGTTTGCACCAAGATGTTAAGTAAGAATGTGAAATAGTTGGTATCAAGGCACATTTTCCAAATACTGCTCACTTTTCTTGTTAACTGACCGCAAATATGACACCAAACAGTTAATTTGTAGTAATTTCCCAATTTTGTGCAAGACAATTATTTGAAATTTCAAAATCGGCTTTGATAGAGACACGCGCTCATCCTTTGTGAACAGACTCCCAAAAATGCAGATTTTTAGGACGAAAATTAAAGGTCAAAAAGCGGTACGTTCTGTATGTGAAATTAGCTGGATTTGACAATCGGACGGTTTTTTAAATGGGCATTTAACATTGTAAAAAAAGTTGGCCCGAGCTTCACGAGGCCCATTGCGATTGGTTCACCGGGTTACGTAGTGCGTTCGTATTGGTCCACCAACCATGAGGAATTCTTCGCGATCGGTGTACCATGCAGTCGTACGGAAATTCTGACTTTCAGACTACTTTCTGAGTAAGCAAAAATTTCTAGTTGACAGTAGGTTTGTTTGGTTTACCTAGTGCAGTGTAGACTTGTGTAGTGTAGGTGTAGGCCTTGAAATCAAATTACACTACACTTTACCCAGTATAACCAAACGTTTTTTAAGCTACACTCTACACTAGATTTGCTCACATCGAACTGTCAAACTAAAAAAACATAATAAAACAACAAACAGTACTGTTGAAGGCACTAAATGAGTCAAAATGATAGTATATGTGTACTATCTGAACGATGAAAAGCTATTTGGAATATAAACTTTAATAGTGCTTATCCTAATTGAGGTTAGAGTACCCTACGCATTTGCCCTCATCACAAAATATAGTGCCACATAAATAAAATACTCCGAATCAGTTTCTAATACGTAATTATAGACTATTAATTGATTTTAGGAGTTATATCGGATTGTCAATGAAAGAATGTGTCATTCATCATGTTTTAAGCTGTTTCTCTTCAAATGTTGCGCCTAAATTTTTACAACTACACTCTACACGACCTCCTAGAGCTCGTGTAGAAATTCTACACTTAACACTACACGAAGTCAAACCAAACAGCTACACTTTACACTACACTTAATACGAAAACACTTAGACTTTTTGAGCCTACACTAGTGTAAAGTGTTAATTCGTGTAGCAAACCAAACAAACCTATAGACTACTAAAATTTAATCAAACTTTCTTTTTTGTACCCTCGGAAGGTCCCAGGTTCACGCGTTCTCTTGATATTAGATCGTAAAGAAGTCTTACTTCGATCTCAAACCAGAGGTTAAAAATCAATCATCCTCACCTTGTTGACATGATATATAGTGTACTGTGCGCAACTGCCATGTCAAAGAGACACTTCTGTTTGAGGTCATTGTTACTCTTGCCAATGATATCTTGTGTTTCCTCAAACAAACGAGTAACAGTACGTTTCAGGCGTAGCTTCATGCTGTTGTGATTAATTATTGATTGTCTGCGTATAGCATTGACTTCGGTAACAGTTGCTTCATATCGTCGCTCGTTTTCCTCCGCTTGACGTGCTGGAGAGAAACAGACAGGATATTACCATGAAGTTTTACTAGAAACGCGTTGTAAACGCCATACACCAGTTGAATACACCAGTTGACTGTGGCACGTGAATGCCAAACATTTATTTAAGATTTAGCTAATTTTTAATTTAATTAATTTAATAAAATGTAGCCAAAGTTGCGAGAATTTCATTTGGTGCTATATTTATTTTATTTTATTGGCATATGTTAGTTAATTGGTAAGATTTTATGACAATCGGTAGTTTTAGGTAGGCCTACCGATACACTATACAGTATACATGACCAAAGTGGTAAAATTTTATTAGATTGCAAATAATTAGATGATTATTTTTTTATATTTTAATTATTCACTAAGAAAAAGCTTTCATTTGATACCAAAGTCGACTACGTTGTGATCATTTAGTCTTTTGATTGAGATATATGTAGTTAATTCCATTCATTCAATTAATGATAATTGAGTGGAATTCAGTTTGGACCCATCACTATTTTGGTTTATAGTGATCATATTGTTTTTTTAATACTACAGTTGACAATCGTAGGCCTACGCATAATTGAATGTCAAAACAATTTTAAGGGAATTTAGCTCATTCTGAATTTTGATAATCCACTAATCTGGGATTTGCAGGAATTTCGTTTTGGGCCATCAGAATTTGGATTAATTGGCATTATGTTTGTAAAGTGGTAAAATTTTATGACAATCGGTAAAGATTTTGGAATGCATAATTATACAAAAGTCTAACATGGTGTCCTTAGCCTAATTTAACTAAAATTTAATTAACTGGATGATTTATTCATTAATGAAAAATATGTTTTCACATATTATTTACACGTGAAATAAGCTTTCATTTGACACCCAAGTCGACTATGCTGTGCTTATTTTGTACATTAAATTTTAAATTTATGTGATTATAATTGTCGTTAATTGAATTCATTGAATTAATGGGAAAGTGATAGGAACCCGACTTTGGGGCCATCACTTTCCTCTTTCATTATGCTTGTTGTATTGTTATTATTTGATACATCAGTTGACTGTGGTTTGTGAATGTCAAACATTTAACTCATATTAAACTAAAAATTAATTTCATTAATCTATTAATTTGTGAGTTGCAAGAATTTTGTCTGGGGCCATCAAAATTTGGATTTATTGGCATTATGTTAGTAAAGTGGTACAATTGTATGGCAATCGGTAGAATTTTAGGTGTACATATAATTATACATAAGTCAAAAGTGGTAAAATATTACTAAAATTCAATTAACTAGGTGATAAATAAATTAATTAGAAAATATTTTTATCAAATAATAATTCGTCTTAAAATAAGCTTTTGTTTGATACCAATGTCAACTGTGTTGTATCGATTTCTTTTTTGTTAATTAAACAATTAAATTTATTAATTAAATTAATAAGAAAGTTACAGGAACTTGGGGTCATCGATTTTTGGATTCCTTGCGATCATATTAGTAAATTCACCAATTTTCATGCTTTCTTCATGATTAGCACGATTGTTTATGTACTGGAGCTTATGGTCCCCACTATAGGCCTATAGTCTAGTTGGATAAAGCGCCCTTATACCCGGAATTTGGGAGACCTGAGTTCAATCCCCTGGGCGGAAAAGATTTTGAAATTTCTAGATTGTTTTGAAATGCATATACCCTAACGCAGTGTAGTCTATCATCTGTGACAATACTATGGCAAACATATAGCCAGTGCGAAATACGTGTAAAGTTTGTAAGGTTTACTCAATCTCCGAACGGAATTTGGAGGTACCTAGAGCGTGCAAGATTCGATACACCTTGGTCACTACACAACGTACACACTCACACAATCACAGAAGTGCCATATTTCTTGAATTGTAAGCCTCGTTCGCTTCGCTCACTCGTCAAATAAATACATAAATAAATTCGTAGTTAGGGCCAGATGCACAACAGTCACTCAACACACACTGCCACTACTTTATTGAACATTTTTTCTTGCTTATGGATAATAACATAGGGCTGTCACCTAGTGGACTCTTAAGTAGCAGTGGTTTGTAAGTGACTGTTGTGCATCCAGCCTTTTACCTTTATAGTACAGTAATTAGCGACCCAAGATTTTGCTTTCTACTTCAGCAATTTGAAATTTGTGATTTTTTAAAAAGAATTTTAGATTTTTTTAAAGATTTTTTCCTTGATGTTTTAAGAACAAAATGCTGATTTTGGATTCCAAATTGACATAAAAGTTGAAAAAAATCTTGATTTGATTTTAAAAAATTAGAATTTATTTTTGCAATTTTCCATTTTTTTCTTTTTTTTACATATCCAAATTGAATCTACTACATGCAAACAAAATATCCAGGACATCCCGGAAATTTGTGAATTTCTGTGTTTTATACACAATTTGATTTTTGAACCATTACAAAAATCCTTGTAATCATTATAATTTACTGGGGTAAAATTCTACCAATTCAGAACAAAATAAAGCAGCTTTTTACCCGGGCTAAAAGTATGAAGAACTGGCCGATTTAATGGTGTAGATTTTGAAATGTGGTGGTACATATGTGTACCAATAACCTATAAAGGGTTTTAAAGTGGTATTACACTGGGGTCGCCGCCAACTGACATTAGTTTTTGGTTACAATCAGAAGCGAGCAGAACGAATGTGCGCATCCTCAGTACCATAAAAATCCAACCAGTGATGGCAGTTGTCAGAATATATGGTACACATTCGTTCTGCTCACTTCCGATTGTAACCAGTTGGCACCAGTTGGCAGCGACCCCAGTGTAATACCCCCTTTGGAGTCTACGCACTCAGTCACAACTGATATTCAGTGGGGGGACATTAAACCAAAGCGACCAAGCCAACCCTGTAGGCGCAGACACCATCGACGAGCGGACAATAACCAACTAGAGACCGGCATATTTAAGTTGGAAACACCAATCAATCAAGCTGGACACGATTCCACCCGCGGACAGTGCTAGTATCAACAAGGCTAATTCGGAACAATCTTAGAATTTATTATGTCCCTCGGAACTAGGACGGCTTCAAAGTCACAGTTTACATATTGCTAAGCCAAGAACTGATGCACTAACGTCCAAATCAGAAGTTATAAAACTGCCTTTATAGCGGGAATCGAACCCTGAACCTTCTGCATTAAAGAGAGGAGAGTTCGAACAACAAAAAAGGGCGTAAGAAGGAAGTGGGTATAGGCCTACCAGGAGACAAGTGGGCGAACAAGATTAAAGACAGTGTTGAGAAAAAAGAAATAACGTTGAACGAAGTAGGAACTGAAATACTGATGGGAAAATCTTGAGAAATGAAGTGACCTTCAGACTTTGAAGATAATAATGGGTGTGTCAAGCCTGGCTAGCCCAAGAAATGGGGTAGTGATGCTCATGAGGGTTGGGGGGGGGGGGGTGATTCGCGCGTGCATGTACATCCATTGGAAAGGGACCGGGCATGGGGGGCTCGGCCCCCCATAAATAGCACCGCAGACAATTTTTTTTAAATCGGATTTTTAGAGTGCATTTGGTGCGTTTTTGAAAAAAGTGGTGGGCTGAATGCAATACAGAAACAATGTAGTTCGTGTGCGTCAATTTGTTAAAGTCAAGCTAATAAAGGGCGATCCATCACATTCACGTCACATGATCACATCCCGATCCAGCTTCACTCCACAATTCCACACACAACTTCACTCCCTCTCCTACCATCCTACGTGATTATCATACTTTATAAGATGGTCTTTTATACATACAATTGTAATATATTCCGTTCGCTGCGCATTTTGCACGATAAAATAATAAAATATTATGGGATAATATAAATTATTTTATTTTTAACGAATCATGGGGGATCACCCCACCTCCCCCCTGTATCCGCCACTGCGCTGCTCCCCCAAACCCGAATACATTTGGACACGGTGTAAAGATATTTATTTGCTTACTCATCCTGTTGTTGGCAATTTCCATCTCCTCTGACACTTTCTTGATCGCTTCGACTTCTGCTTTCCTCTTGGCGATCATAGCACGGTTTCCGAGGAGAAACCTCTTCATTTCCGTAAGCATGTCTGTTTGCAGTCTGTTTGCCCCGCGCCTTTGCGCATTCCATTTCAGATCGATCTACAAGAGAAGATTAAATAAGTAAATTGTGGTAAACGGTATATTGTGATCTCGTAAGCCAACGCGAAATTTGTGGAGGGTAAATATTATAAATAGACCTATACTTAAAAAGGCCTACCAGTGTATACCTACCTGCAAATATAGCGCGAAGCGCGGTGGTTTTGCATTTGTTTCCCAAATTCCCTTAGATTGACAACAAATATAAAATCAACGCGCTTCGCGAGAACCCTAAGCGTCTACCAAATACGCGTGGATTTTTGGTTAAGGCCTATTGTAATTAAGGGCGCATAAACCGATCGGTCATAATGCACATCTCTAGCCTAGGGGATGTGGAAAGGAAAATCCCATGCTGGTGAGAACCAGCTACGGCCAAGGGAGTACAGCGGGGGTTCTCACGTCGTGGTCGTCATCGTCTTTGGCATCAAAGACGACGTTAGGGGGGGCTGGGGGGCCATGGCCCCCCAGATTTAACGCGGCTCCCCTAGTGGCCCCCCCAAGACACAATGCATTTTTATTAACCTTATCTTATTTTAAATAAAACTCAACATTCCGTATCGAGATTCCAATTCCCCTTGGAATAGTGTAAATTTGACCTTTATCAGGTAGAGTATTGCACTTTTTCGATACTTCCCTCTCTCTCTTTACTCAGCCTCCAAGCCTCTATTTATTGAAGCAGAATAATTGGAGTTGGTTTACCTTGCACATCCTTCCCACCATGCAGGCATGGCGTTATTTTTGGAAATACGTCTCACCTTCCCCTTGTCTGTGTTGAATTTATATTTTAATCTTTTACCCTTACAAGACTAGAGACAGGCATTTGACAAAGCGGAAAAATCTCCGAACTCAGTGATACAAAAACTATTCTTGTATTATAAACATTTGAAACGTAATTATGTCTTACTGGGAATCATGTTATTTCCAGAAAAGATTCTACGAGGGTCCTATGATAGACTTGCTCCCTATATCGATAGGGAAGCTCAGGCTAGTTTCTTGCGAGTTGGGAAGTGCTGTGCACGTGCGTTTATGTAGTTCTCAATCCGGCATCCTGCACTTATTAAAAATAAATGAACTTTTAAATTTTCTGATTAGGCTACTTCGATATAAAACAAAAGAGGTAAACCGTGTGCAACAAGTGAAAGAAGTTTTGCCCGTGTTATAGTGTTGATATTGATGGTGATTGTCGTGGGTGTACCCGTCGGCTCCAGAATAAACAGTCGCTGTATTAGGCCTTGTAAGTTCAAAGATTTGGAGTGCAGCACAAAAACATTAGGATAATTGTTCAATAAAGGTAAGAATTTGTACGTACCGACAAATACCGTAAAAATTCATATAGATCCACCCATGATTGAGACACTTTAAATATGACTGTTCAATTGTTCATGCTTCCGCCCCCCCCCCTCCATCCCCCTATTAAAAATCTAGTAATCCGCTCATGCGGGGGGGGGGGATGAGTCCTGCATGCACGGTCCTACCTTGCCCCCCCCCCCATCCACTCAAAATCCTAGCGTCGTCCCTGTTTGGCATAAGTTAGTTCTTGAATTGTCATTGTCGTCGTCACCGGGACCCCCAGAGCTCACCAATAGTTTCGTAGAGTTAAATAGGCTCATTCCCTATTTACTAGCTGATGTTTGCCAGATGGACTAACTAGGCTATGTGTCCGGCCTTGTAGGCCCTACTATCGGAACAAGAATACCCTCTGGGCCAAATTTTACCGACGGAGGGGAAGTTTCACAACTTCTGATTGGAATTTTATAGTCTAAGGACTATAGCTGAGGACGGCTTATGACATTTGCGCTCGATTGCCATCTAGAAGTATACCAGATTTTCTGCAGGGCTTATTCTGACTTATAGTAAACCAAAGAGTAAGCGAAGCGTGGCCAACTAGTGAACCAACGGTACGGTCTTTACTGAAATACGGATCGGTGGCTTGTCGTCGTAGAAGGCGAGAAAAGAGGCAAATTCCAAATTGTTTTGTCGTCATGTCGAGCTTACAAGTCACAGCATGCATGGCAAAATATTAACGTTTGATCTTATTTTCAATTTACCATAGGCCTAGCAGACACGTTTTAGAGGTTTGCACGATAAAATAATAACATTATCACGGAATAGAATGAAATATTTTTAAATCATCATGGGGGGGGGGGGGCGATCGCCACACCGAATTCTGTATCCGCTACTGCCTTGCCCCCTAGGGCCCCTCTTGTCGTGGACCCCTTGAGGGCCCCTAGGGAACCTCAATCTCTCAGGGCCCGGGTGCAACTGCACCCCTTGCACCTCCTATTACTACGCCCCTGGGTCATAGTTGCATAAACGCCTAAATAGAAGAGATGGAAACTGGATCTGTTATAGCTTTGGGTTATAGCCTACTAGGCCTTTATTATTAGGCAACTCTGAACTTTGGAGTGACAATAAATAAATATACACAAAGGCTTGGTGAGAATCAGGAAAATAATATATCTTATTGGTGTTTGTTGAAGGGCAGCTAGGGTAGGCCCCTAGGCCTAGCTAGGTGCTAGGATAGCTAGCCTAGCCCCTATAGCCCAGCGGTTCTCAACCACTGTGTCAGTTGTGAGGTGTGGGGTCACAAGTATTTTGTTTATTTATTGTTATTTTGAAGGCTATTCATGTACGCCACTAGCATGTACGCTATATGCCGCCAAAGTTCTGGGGGTGAATTGAAAGTGAGTGACAGCTAGGGGTGTGCGAGTACCCGAAATTTCGACTTGAGTCTATAGTATTTGGTAAGTATTTAAAAAACACGATTTTGGTGGAGGTGCCGGGTAGCCTACAGCAAATTCGGCCCAATTCGTACAAATGGTGGAGGTGCCGGGTTGCGCGCGTGTGTGAAAAAGTAAATATCGCTATGAATTTTTGATGCTACCTTACCAATCTTGTTTTTCGAAAAAAAAATACTAGTGTTGCGAAAGGAAGGCGATATGTCAATTTTCCAGCTGCAATGAATGCCGTAAGCAAGTTAAAAATTAAATCTAATGATCAGTTCAAGAAAGATTCATCACTTGACCTGCCTTCAGGAGGGTGTGAAGAAATACTTTTCTTCTATTTCAACAAAGGTAATAGAATGGGTTCTTATTTGCAGTTTTCGTGAGCACATAAAAGACATATGTCAGACCTAACGTATCCAAAAAAGTAGAGTTGAGTGTAGTTACTTCAAATACAACTAAAATCAATATTTCAAAAGATCTCTCTTGATTAATTTTGGATCTCTTTAAAATGAATACCCTGCAATTGTTAACAAGCTCAGTGTGTTTTACTTCCTTTCAGGCGCGGACTGGCAGGGGGTGCTGGGGTGCGATCGCACCCCGGGCTTTTGACATTCCGGGCCCCTGTGGAACATTTGTACACACCACACTTTCAGTTTCAGACAAAATATATATGATTGTATATTTGTTTACTGCGAAAAAGAGTTGCCGAACAAAATACATTAGATAATATTAACGATGACTCATGGGGTGCCTTAGGCAGCTCTTCAAAAGAGAATGGTTGTTCAGTGTTCTCACTTTTCAGTTTTTAGTTTTCAGTAGGAACTATAGTGACTATCATGTATAGCTAATTGACTTTCTCGCCGCCGCGCTACGAGAAGAAATTTCGATATGATTGCAAGTATTTTGGTTTTGGTTTGCCAGTTCCAACTAGCAAGGGGATGGCGTTGGGTGGGGGGGGGGGGGGCAGCCGGCGCCGGCGGGGGGATGTAGAAGTAGTACCGTGAATCGTCTCATTACAGAGGTTACAGCTTACGCTTACAAATTATTTTTGGAAAGTTATGCATGATTCAATCAAAATGTCCAGTATACACTCATTTCTCAAGTTCGCATTTTGCGAGTGTCAATTTGGTACTTGCGGGTTACATTATCATGGTTGTAAGGCTTCCTCAAATAAAATTTTTGCGAGATTTGAATTGCGAGCTCGGGTAGTGTTACTTAGTTGGCGCTTGTAATCGCGTCCTAAAACAACGTTTTAGGCAATAAAATATAACGAACGACCCAAAAAAAAATTCGCCTTCGGGAAATTGCCTCCGGCGGCTGGGGCTTCGCCCCAGACCCCTGCTTTACTACGCGACCTCATGGGAGCCCTACTACATGCCGGCATCCCGGGCCTTTTCGACCCATCCGCGCCTGCTTCCTTTCTCCACTTCATACCTGTGTGAGGCAGCTTTCTCAACTTTAAAAACAATCAAGTCAAAGAACAGATCGAGACTCCTTGATGTTGATAGTGAAATGCGCGTCAATTTGTCTACCATTCGCCCTCGTACTGAGAAACTGTGAATTACATCAGTCCCAGGTAACCCACTGATGAGGAAGCATGTGACATTTGCTCATTGGTAACATTGGTACACATTAGAAAATTAATGTTTATGTATTGTAATTTGCAAAATTTAACAATAAATTAAGGTTGATTTAAGCTGGTTAAATATTATTTCGTTGAAATGTGGGTACACCCACGTAGGTGTGTCGCGTACGGGAACGTACTCAACATGTGTGTCGCAGCAGAAACCAGGTTGAGAATGGTTGAGAACCGCTGCCCTAGCCTACCTCTTCAAAATAGTTTTTTATTGTGTTTTTTTCCTTTTTCCGCCGCCCGTTAACAGTTCACACATTTCGACAGCATTATCGAGATCGATATCCGCACTGCTCGAACTGCTCGAGCTTTCATACGCCTCATCATTGTCGCTTTCTAACTTCCTGTAAGTGACGCGTGTCCGCTCCGTTTCGAACTGTTCATAACCCAGTCTCTGACAGGACAAATAAACAAACCTCAAGCTGGTGTTTTCCATTGGCCGCACTAGTGCGCACTGAGTGCGAACTAACATCAGAATCGTCATCCATTGGGAATTTGAGTGCGAACTCAGTGCCAGTGCACGGACACCATTGGCGGTGAATCAGAAACGAGTGCTGCACTGAGTCGCACTGGGTCCGAGGCCAGTGCGACGGATCTAGTGCAATATGGCGGACAATTTGACGCGCGTAATTTGTTTTGTTGGAAATTTTGGAAACGTCAAGACAGTCGTAATGAAGAAGATTTGTTATTATATTATGTTAAACTCAAACGAATTGAACAATAAAATACATGGTTATATATGAGGTTGTTAATTAGCAGCTAATCTGACAACGAGTACGTATTGTTTTGTCTAGGCTAGGCTTAGGACTAGGGCCTAGGCTAGGCTTAGGGCCTCTAGGCTAGGCCTAGAGATAGGGCCTAGGCCTAGGCTTATACTCCGTGCAGCCAAAGAATCATGATTATGTCGAAGTAAGGCCCAGGTCCTAAGTCTAATTTTGTTTTATTAACGTTTTAGTTTTGAATAAAGTTCTCCTTGTTGTCGGGCTCCTTTATAAGGTACTTTATTGTCACTTCTATTAACTCCGTCAGCTGATCAGCGTCTGAAAAGGACGCCATGTTTGCACGATTTTTGATAAATCGTATTCCATTGGGAATTGAACTAGACTGCATGAGTGCAGCACTCGGCGAGTGCGTGTGACGTTTCAATGCGAACTAAATGCGCACTCAGTGCATGCCAATGGATTTGATTTTTAGCGGGAATCAAACGCTATTGAAAATTTGGTCGTTGGTTCCCATTTTCAAGAGTGCACTACGTAGGGTAGGCCTATAGTGTTTTTCGCCCCAGAACTAGAGGCGAGCTCTATCCGTCGTCGACGTGAGACACTCCCTCCATTCCCTCCCCTTGCCTGT
This sequence comes from Sweltsa coloradensis, assembly GCA_024449915.1. Lineage (NCBI taxonomy): Eukaryota > Metazoa > Arthropoda > Insecta > Plecoptera > Chloroperlidae > Sweltsa > Sweltsa coloradensis. The sequence continues at coordinate 177,128 of JAMZAV010000941.1, forward strand.
GGCTCGATCAAACCAGTACGGGCTTTGAGTATATAACCATCCTTAGCTATGGTTATATACTCAAAGGTACGGGCCTCCCCGCACACATCCCCTCGGCTAGAGTGGCGCATAATGACCTAACGGTTGGCGCGCCCTTAAACCAAATAAACTACAAACTAAGGCCCGAATTTATAGTCGTACCAATGGGTGCCCTCTACCATTGTGAGGTCAATGAATACCGTTATCGGCCTTTGGGAGGCACGCATCCTTTGGGCTCCCATGGGGCCGATTATATGAATTCGGGCCTAAAGCTTTGAGCATCATCTAGGCAATGCCTAGGCCTACCTTCTCATGCATGTTGTTTATTGCCAAATCCTTGGCTTCTGTCGCTTTTTCAAGGTTCGCCTGTATTTTCGTCTCGAAATCCTTTTTCTGTTTCTTTATCAATTTTTGAAGGCCGCTTTTAAAACCTTCGAAACCGTCATGTTCCGACGAGACCGATTCCTCGGAAGATTCCCCTTGGTCCATAATAGCAAATATTGACAACACTTACTACTTTTAATTTAAATTGTGTGGTCACGTCACTCTCACACGTCTCTCAAATAGCTCGATGGAAGCAACAATGAAAACAAAACACTATCGAACCCACTGCCATTGAAAGGGAATTGGATACACAGTCACTGCCTTCCATGCTGCTTGCACGTGACGTCACAGCGTAGTGTCACGTGACCAGAGATATTGAACACCTATTGTAGGCTAGATTAGCAATCGGTGGTCCACTTCCGTGACAATTAGAAGCCATCTTGAAATTCCAGTTTGCATGTTAAGTAAATGGGAGCGATTTGTAGAACAAAATTAGTTTTCAAGATTGCCGCCAGGTTGACAGGTGAGCATACCAAAGATTAGTCATGTATTAACACCAAATGTTTACTAAATTCTCGATGCAATACCATGCTGCACAAGCTAAACCCATATCATACAATCCAGTAAAATACTTTATTGCATTAAAAAAGCATAAATTAAAACGTCAAATCGCCATCTTGAATTGGGCAGATTGAGTCTTCAATTTGTTACGCTCGCGCTAATGTAGCCTACTAGGAAAACGCTTAAGTCCCGCCGCGTTGATGGATGAGCTTTTTAAAGTTTTTAGTTTGCGTGGGATATCTTTACTTTTGCAAGTGCTTTGTTTTGCTACCTACGCATTGTAGGTGATTGTTGTCAAGTTTCTATTGTTTCTTGTTAATTGGTATTATTTACCGTAAAAACTTATATTAAAAGCTTTATTTCTATGAATTCTGGTTAGCTTTTTCAACTTTTTCTTTCAAAAGGTACTACATCACCATAACCTTAATGTCCATGTATAATATGAACGTTGTAGACCCAGCCGTTTGGTCAGAATTGGCCCAAATGGCACGAAAATATCGTACAAAAAATCAAAAAACTTATATTAAAAGCTTTATTTCTATATATTCTGGCTAACTTTTTCAACTTTTTTTTTCAGAAAGCAATAATGTGAAATATGAGCGTTGTAGCCCCACCTGTTTGGTCAGAATCGGCCCAAATGTCACGAAAATATCGCACTAAAAATCGAAAAAAATCGTAAAAGTACGATATTCATGAGAAATATTTCTTCGATTGTACCCAAAAACGTAGCAAGTCTAAGTTCAGAGATTTCGAAGGTCCCCTCAAATTTTCATCAAGATCGGATATGCCGTTTGCCCGGTAGAGAGCGAACAAACAGACGGGAAAAAAAGAAAAAAAAAACACCCGAGCGAAATTTCTGGGGGGGGCGGTGAAATTGAAGTCTTCGCTTCGCTCATCCAACAATTGGTGTTCAATATCTGTGCACGTGACCACCTAAGCGTTTTCAATGGCGGCTCTTTACGTAAACATTCGCAATGGAATGTATTATTATAGTTTTAAAGTAATGAAATGTTTAAAAATGGTTAATTTCTTTTCAGTATATGGTTGTGCGAACCGTAAGGATCGGGATAAGGTTCCTTTAATCGATTTCCGCACGCTGCCAATCGATCAAGGTCGAGTTAAGATAAGATAAGATAAGATAAGATTTATTCTTCAAATAGACAATTTTACAATTAGTCCAAATCTCTACAGAGATGTGCGAAGAGTGGTATATATATGGTATAAACTATAAAGGTCTATACATTTATGTATAGTTAATTCTAACAAACAACGTTATAACACATAAAATAATATCATATATTATAGAAGAAGTGTAGGCCTGCATAATGGGCCTACATACTATGCATATTATGTGCTGCAATACAAGCAATATAAAATACAAGGAAAAGTAAAATTATAAATACAATGTTGTAACAAATAGATATAAAACTGAATGCCTACATTAATAACTGCTGTTTACAAAGTGTACGCCTGCATGGGCCTACACTGTAAAAAAAATCTTTATAATAACCCGTGCATCGGAGACTTACTTTTCCAACAACAGTATACGTAAATATGGTTTCACCTAAAGTATACCTTTACTCAATAAATTGCTGCAGTGTACAGTGAAAATAAATTGAAATGTCCAAGTTAATTTATGCAAAGTCATAATAAATTGACCGCTTCCTTGTAGGATTTAAAATTCTGTCCCTGAAGGTGTATGTTTTCACCGACGTTCACATTTAATCTGCCTACACTGTCGGCCTATATAATACCCTACATGTAGTGTGTATTTTAGTAGAGCGTTAAACTTAAGTGTACCCTACATTGTAGACTTTTAAACCCCTCACATGTAGGGTAAAATTCACAACGTCTATTCAACTTAGAATTATTGTATGATTCACGGGTAAAAACACATATGCATGTAGTGACATAATTAGCACTACGTTCATTGAAAGTTAAGCCTACATGTACGCTTAAATTTACGTGTTTAATTATGGCCATTTTTACCTCCTCGCTTACCTAACTTTGATGCTACGTTGCAGGCTTAAAGGCAACTATTTATATATATGGTTATTTGCATATGATGTTTCATGTTAATTTTGCTGTACTGTAGTGGAAAAACACACATGCATGTAGAGCGTAATGGTCATAACTGTTCATGAAAAATTTAGTCGATATATAGGCATCAACATTATGTGTTAACGTAAAAGTATATTTCAAATTACCTAAAAAACCTTATTTTTACCACATGATCTATAGCACAATACTACACTAAAATGACAGTTTGAAAAATCATATCTTGTAACTGTTGATTTAACACAATGTTTTTCAATTTTTTTTGATCAGAATTTTTTTTATAAGCTTTTTCTTAACCCGGCTCCGCCACCAAAATGATCGGACGCAAGGTGATTTTTTTAATTTTTGCATTCTTTGACGCAGTGGTGTAACTATTGCTTGATTTCTGGAGGGAGTGAACTATCAACATGCCATGAAACAATCGCTTCGGGGAAAGTATGTATCCTGTTACAATGGGGGTCTGGAAAGTTGTCCCCCCCCCCCCCCTCCAGCTACATGCGAGTCTAGGGCGCATCGGCATAGCCTAGACTTTTAATGTTTAACATTGCAAATGGTGGTATTTTACTCCATTTTATTGGTTTGGTTCCGTCAAGTAATTTTAAAATTGTGAAATTTGAGAGTGTTTGGTCAGTTGACAAATCTTGCTTCGCACCCCCCCACCCCCAAGTTGTTTTCGTCCATGCTTCGACGTCAAGTATAGCTTCGCACTGTCTTTTGGGTACTCAAGTTCCCGTGTTTTTAATAGCAAAGCATCCAAATGCTTTTGAGTGTATGTTGTAAGATGTATACGTTGTAATCTTGCAAAAATAATCTGATAGCTGTGTGTGTAATGCACAAGACGGTACTGAAACCATCCTTGAAAATATTTAGAGAAGAGTCGTAGAATGCAAAAGAAAAGAATGCAATAAAATTATAGGAATGCCTGGCTTCAGGCTCTGTCTGACCACTCAATACAACGTCTATATATAGAATGTAGATCATGATAAGATTTGAAAGGAACGGTATGCTGCGGAGAACTTTCGGCCGTGTTCTGAGTACAGTCATAAAGGGATATTAAATACACAAAGGTACAGTGTTGATTGGTTTAATACAGCTTCGTTTGACTGCCTTCGATACTTCCCCTGAAATAGTCTACCCACATATAATTGGGAAATCGCGCTAGGTCAACGGGGTCAAGTTCAAATTGGAAAACGGTGTTTTGGTACAAGTCATAAGAATTATATTTGTAAATATGAATTTTATTACACTTTTATCTACAGAACAATCCTCCTCCCGCCCTAAATTTAAGTAACATCTAAGAACTTGGATGTGGGTTATTCTTATTATAGATCTATTATTTAACGAGGGAGCGCAGCGACTGACTCTGAGTCTTACCACAGATAACAGAGTACACTTGGTCTTACCATTCAACTCAAAGAAAACTTTCTCTGTTCCTGTATGAATGATGAGTGAGTGAGTTAGTGAGTGAGTGAGTGAGTGAGTGAGTGATGTGAGTGAGTGAGTGAGTGAGTGAGTGAGTGAGTGAGTGAGTGAGTGAGTGAGTGAGTGAGTGAGTGAGTGAGTGAGTGAGTGAGTGAGTGAGTGAGTCAGAAACGGCTGAACGCTGACTAGATTGCACTGAAATTTTAAAGAAACATTTTTATAGTGGTGATTGGTTAATTGATTGATGATTAATTAGACACGTAGATGCGTGACACTACAAGTGTTGTGGGTGTTGTAAACATTTTCAGAAAAATCTGTTACGATTTAAACTTACACGACAAGAAACATAAATTGAAAAAAAAGCTGAGAATGTCAAATTTAATTGAACGACATTGCTGTTGTTCATGAACCAATCATGTTTTGATCGAATGTCAGGTGGTGAGTGCATGCATGTGACCAAGGTATAACGAATCTCCACGCTCAAGGTTTCCCCAAAACTCCGCTGTGAGATTGAGTAAACCTTGCAATCTTTACTCGTATTTCCTACTGCCTTTGTTTTCCATAGAATTGTATGCATTCCAAAAAATATGTTCTATCCTACACAATATATACAATCCAGAAATTACTAAACCTACCCCCCGACCGGGGTTTGAACTCTGGACTCCCACATTTCGAGTATAAAGGCACCCAGCTAAAAAGAATAGGAAACGCCAAAGTAGTTAAACGAGTAAGCGAGCCATGTGTTGAGTACTCGAGAACCTTTGCTTTTAAGTTTGTTTGATATATAAACTTTAAAATATAAATGATATAGAGTTTTGAGTTTAGTGGTATAAGGGCACGTTAACTGCTGTAAGGCCATAATGCGCCACTCTAGTGGCTAGAGAGGAGAGACTCTGGCTAGATCTAGCCCTTTGGAGGGGGTGGAAAGGGAATGTTCCCGGGTACACAACACATGGCTCGCTCACTCGTCTAACGACGACTTTGGCGTTTCCCTGGTATAATACTATAATACATGACAAACATACACAAATAATGTATAATTGAGAAGGGCCGAATTCACGCCCTATACGCAACTCTATACTGTCAGGAAACAAAACGACTGTCATGACAATCACCAATTGAAATTAATTGTTCTAATTCCATAATTTTTTGCACTGAACCGTCGTCTTAAGTAAAGGTTATGTGAGTGCTGAGAACATGGTAAAGGATTATAGTCTAAGTTTCAAACTCCCGAGATTTCGAAGGTTACTCAGTCATATGCCCATCTTGTCTTCATCAATATTTCTTACAGCATATATTAATTTTTAAATATATTGTGAATTCATTCTTACTAATTGATTTAGTAAATTCTGTTACGGGAAAACAAACTTACGACTGAATCAAAATAATACAATGGTGTGGGGGGGGGGGGGGGGGCTCTTCAGACAGCGAATTTCCTAATAATGTATAATATTCAACCAATCTCACCAAAACTTCATAACAAGACAAAATTCTTCTCGTGGAGGTATATTTATCGACCTCTAAGTGGAGATATTCGACCAAGAATCGATAAATACACACCCTCGAAAGCCTAAATAATAGACACATAAAAAGTAAAAAAAATTGCCAGTAGAGTTCGAAATTTGTCAAAAGTAATTTAATGAATGCAAATAAAGATAATATTAAACCAGTGGAGGAATAAAATTAATGTACTAGGAGAAGAAATAATTCTTTTAGTAGAAGACAATATAAATTGCAGTTGAAATAAATGCGGGCCGAACCAATTATTCCTTAAACAGTGAATCATCAATCGATCGGTATGGTTCTAATATTCAACTTTAAGGTCTTTAAATGTACTTCTATTGGAGTAATATTCACTTAAAAATGGACAGTTAGCAGACTTTAAAAGGACAAGAATTCGACCCTGAAGGGTAGATATAATGTCACTTGGCAGACCGAAACATTATCCCTATAAAATTCTTACAATCGCCCAATATTGGTTCCAGGTCGTCAAAGTAATAATGTAATCATATTTTCATAATATTCCCTTACCAGTGACCAGTTAACAACGTTTAAAAGGACGGTTATTCGACACAGAAGAAGAGTAGATTACTATTTTATATCACCATGCATGGCGGATTTCCGAAAGGACGAGCCCGAGGAGTACATTAATAAAAATAATATAAATATATTATATTGTATATAATATGGCCAGGAATCCGAAAAAACATTTTTTTGTATTGAATTTCTCATTCAAACATTTATTAACATAACTAGGCCTACATCTCCAACATGATTCACTACAGACGCACTGCAGGTATACGGTGTCTTGTGTATTGGGTTTTATCGACTAGGACAGTGTATACTCTTTCTCCAGGTGTACCAGGTTCGAGCCTCGCTGCGTCCCGAGATTTTAACACCATGAAATTTATATGTTATGTTAATCTTTCTACTGGGCATAATGATGTGTGTCTTACTTACAGGAACGTGCGTCATCATAGTTAAATTGATAATTAAATAATTGAAATGTCCCATTAATCCCACTACAGGAGGAGAAATTTCAGCCTGACAACTACTAAAATAATATTCGTACTGGTCGAAATTTTTGCTGACCGTTACAACGTATTCAAAACTTTAATCAAACAAAGGGCAAAAATTTTGCCATACATTGAGGTTATTTTAAGTTTACAATGAAGTAACAAATTAAATTATACGTAGTGCCAAACATTACCCGACTCGAGAGATTATTGTAGGTCTACAACGTATCCTAAACTTTAATTAAACATGAGCCCAAATTTTGCCATACATGGATGTTATTTTTAAGCCTACAGTGTATGATTAAATAAAATTACAAATAATGCCAAATATTACACTACACAAGGGGTAATTTTAAGTGAACAATGTATTTGAAAAGTAAGGCAAACATATGGCTGAATTTTACCCTACATTGGAAGTAATTTTAAGTCAGCAATGTACGGGGAAATTAAGATAGACGCACTACTAAATATTGACGTACATGACATAGTATGTTTAAGTGTGCAATGTAGGTTTTATTTAAGGTGAACACAATCAGTAATTTTACCCTAAATGTCGATGGGGTTAAAAGTCTACAATGTATCGGCATTTTTTCCCGGACGTAGGGTTTATTATATGCCTTCAAGGATACATTTGCTTAACCTTGCTATGTTTGCATAAATTAATGATTACTTTTGTGGGAACTGTGGCTGCCATATACATTACCCTTAAAAAAACGGTCGTTTTTTTTACAGTGGTACATATACAAAGCAGCTAGGCCTAGGCCCTAGGGCTGTGACATCAGAAGAAAATATCTTCTTGAATATAGACTAAAACATGCTCGTGGTTGTTCCGAACATTCCCACAGTGGTAAGTAGGGCCTACTAGATTAATTGGCTTGGCTAGAGCCAGCTCTAGGCTAGGGCCTAAGCAGTGGTGAAAGTGGATTCGGAATATTGACGGTAGGGGTATGCACTTATGCCATCTTATGCTGAAGAAAGTATTGAAGTGGGACCAGCGGGGGGTCTGGGCGCTGCCCCCCAGTTTTGCCCCGCAGGGAATTTTTTTTAGGGTGTGATTGTCAGAAACTCTTTTAAATCACTTTTGAGAGGGGTCTATGTTTGTTTTTGTTTGCCAATATTGGGGTGGTATTTGGGTTCGTATGCCTTTATTTTACTATAATTTTATATTATTCAACATAATTCGACAATATGCATAAAATCTATTACAAATTAGTTCCGGTAGGCTATGGCATAGGGCCCTACCGTCGGTAATTTTAGTAACGGTATGCATACCGGCTCATACCGCCCCAACTTTAACCATTGGCTAGGAGGCACATCAGTTCAAACCAGTCTTGGGGTCCTAGTAACGCGTTCCCAGGAACGAGTTCCTTTTTCAGGAACTTTTGTGGGAACGCGTTCCTTTTCTTAGATCAGGAACTTGTAACGTCAAAGTTACTATTTCGTGGGAACTTGGAACGAATTTAACGTTCCTTTATAAGTTCCTTTCGCCGTCGTTATCACGTCAAATTCCAGTAGGTACCTGATATCGTAAACTGGAGTATGAAAAATATATTGTGACATCTTGTGTTTTCGAAAATGGCGCTACCCTCGTCAGATGGCCTGGGACTCATTTTAATAAATAAGAATAATGATAAATTAACTCCAATCAAATTTATTATTATTTAAATCAGTGATGGTTTGAGGAACGTGAAAGGAACTAAGTTCCTTTTTGAGGAACGAAGAACGTTTCAGTTCCTTTTTTTTAAAAAAAAAAAGAACGAGGAACGTCTCAGTTCCTTTTTAGGCAGAAGTAACTTAACTTTTCAAAGTTCCTTTTCGGGGGGAACGTGCCCAAGACTGGTTCAAACGGCCTAGGCCTAGCCCTAGCCTAGAGGAGGCTGACGGAAACTACTACGGTCAAAGCTACGGTGGCTTAGGCCCAAGACTAAAGGCCGATGCACAATTGCCCGGTAACGATAACATTAGGCCCTACCGTTAACGATAACGGGAAGAAAGTTGAATCACACGTTAACTTACGACACGATTCACAATAAAGCTTCCCGTTGCCGGTCGTTCCCGTATCCCGGCAACGACAACGGGAATATCACCAAGTTTTAACTTTCCGTAAAGTTCCCGTTCCTTACATTACCGGAACCAATCGGAACCAAGATGTGCACGTCCTAAAACTATTTTATCAGCTGATTGATGGTTTATACGCGAGTAATATGCGATACAAATTAAATACAAATATGCGGAATAACAAAATATAATTATTATTTGATTTGTTGCCGTTCTCGTTCCCGTTCTCGTTTCCGGGCAATTGTCCATCGGCCTTTAGGCTAGGCGGAACTTTTTCGGTTGGGGTCAGTCAGGTTTTAACTTTTTCGGTTAGGGTCAGTCAATTACTAATACAGTTGGGTAGTTGTAGGTGCGGCTGCCAACTTATGTAAGATAAGCTAGGGTTCAGTTCAGTTCAGTTCAGTTTATTGATTGATACATCAGGTACATTACACACTGAACACACCACTGAATTTCAAAGAGGCTAATAAATCTACATCTACATCTACATCTACATATCAGTACATTATATCACATCACTTACAACAATACAAGCAGAATAACAAATATTGTACAAAACGTATGCTTAGGTAGGCCTACAAAAGAAGTCAATACAAGTAAAAACAATAAGATGCAAAAGATCTACAAAAAAGAATAAGCCAGGGCCCCTATTCAGTAACTTCACGGATTCAACTCTGTCACGGGACCGACTCCGTCGAGGTCGAAAGGTATGATTTAAACATGGCAGTGAACGGTCAAATGTGAACAAATGATTCACAGTCAGTTGTCAAATATTCGAAATGACATAGATGTGTGTATTATTTCCAATCGGGGAGAAATTGGATTTAAATGGTATAATTTTATGAAAAAAGGGAACGCACGGGACTCTCAGGGGTAGGCCCTTACTAGAGGTAGGTTTTCTTTGAGCATACTATTGTTATTCGTTTGAGAAAGTTAATAATCTGGTTGTGTTTACATGTAGGCCAAGGCTTATCATCCACCATTTTATACAAATATAACCGAGTCGGACTCGGTTGTCACGGATTATATCGCAACGATATCGACCTCAACTGGGTCGATCACTTACAACCGAGTCGATTACGGTAGAAAACGCCTGGGTCCAACTCCGTCAGAGTTATAGAATCGCAGTCCAGAGGTAGCCTACAAGAGTAAATGACTTGGACCAGTAGGGGCCTACAGTAACCAAAAGCAAACCAGAAAATTAAGTGACAGTAATAAAAGTGTAGGCCTTGTAATGGGTGGTGGTCCAAAGGGATTGGGTAAAAAATAAAATAAAAATATTAATAAATAAAATATCTCCGATTTTACATACAGAAAGATTAAACGGTAAATTAATTTTAATCTTTAGATTGGATAATTAAAATTAATCAAAACTCTCAAATCAATGAAAATTTGTATTTTGGACAGCCAAATGTCATCTCGTCCAAGATATTTAATTTTCCTGCTAATTACTGAACAAATTATATTGAAGTCAAAATACAAACTTGCCTCGGCTTAGCTAGTCGGTAGCGGGACTGGTCGAATTAAGATAGAGGTTAAAATTAATAAGGGTGTGGGCGCCACAATCATTGATTAGATGATTGAATTTTTTATTTTGTAAGTTAAATTAAGGGTTGTCAGACCATCCCTGACCTATTACCCTCTGACGTAACACGGCTAAATACAAGCCGACACAGGCACTCTCTGTACGAAAACATATAACACACAACAATGATGAACACGTCGTCTGCAGTGGTCACCTGGTTAGGCGGCCGGCTCTCCCCGAAGTATCCACTGGTACACACCCACCAAAATATTATTAACCTAAGGAGATACGATCAGGACATGCACAATCTACAAACCTTTTAGCACAGATAACAGAGTACACTACGTGCTTTTAGGTAAAACTTGTAGTGGTTATCATCTGGTATATTGTTACGCTTATTTAAATGGTGGTACAATTCACATAGTCCTACCTGTCGGATCCGATTCTAATATAACAGTGGTGGCTAAGCCCAAATGGACAGATCTCTGAAGGAGTTTATACTAATGAATTTAAGTGGTATTTTATAATTTGGTACTCATCTGGCTTGTTTTCTTGTCGTTGATGTTGGTCGATTGTTCTAAAGGGTAGTTTGCTTAGGTCGGTTAGTTCCGATATAAAAGTGCACAGGGTACGAAGTAATCCGGTATTGCAGTGTATGGGGTCACCTTCGTGTGTCGTCCGCTTGTTCAGCTACCGACGATCACTTCCTTGCCGTGAGGCCCAACCGACTCCCGCGCAGCTCCAGGATCCCACGTTCCTACGATCGGTCTCGCTTCTTATCCTCGTATCGGTCGTCTAATTTCCAATGGCTCAGTCCACATATCGGTCACTTCACTTACTGACTCAATTCACAATTTAGTTCCAAATAGTACAGTCCGAATCTCCGTCGTTTCGTACACGCATTCAATTCACCATTCAGTTTCCAATACTACAGTCCGCGTTCCCGTTGACGTTTGCTACCTCAATTCACAATTCAATTTCGAATAACACCAACGAATCTCCGGGATCGTTTACTAATTCGATACACAATTCAATTATCAATTTCAAATAACATCAGCCGAATTTCGACCGCTCAGCACACTGCTTCAACTTAATTCACAAATTCAACTAACACAACCTTCAATTATGTGATACTGTTGATTGCTTACTCGTCCGCACACGGTTGATCTATCGAGACCCAGGTAGGCTGTTCACGTTGCATCCCGCCGAAAGGCTTAACTATCGAGGCCGGACACACGCGCGCACCTCTCTCAAACCCCGAGTCCACACCACTACTGAGTTCACTTTCCTCTAGTTTTTCGCAGCTCCTCACTCGCCAGCTTATCAACCCCTTGGCATCATGGGAGTTCCGCGAAAAACTGCCCTTCATCTATACTCGGTACGTGCTCAGAGCCAGTCCGTTTTAGCTTCGCTCCTTGCTATGGTCACCGTGTTATTAGGGCTGGTATTTGTGGTTATGGCGTACGGGCTGTAGTTCAACCTCGACGCTCACCTTGTCCCTGGACTTTTCTCTGAAAGCCATTATCTCCATGTTCTTCGACTCGGTGGACCGTGCTAATTCAGCCTAGCTGGCTCGTCTGAACGCTTGACTGCACATTGGTACACTGTCTAGTGTCGCCCTGTCACTCAACGCCATTCATACTGCTCGCTTCAGGGCTCAACCTTGGCCTCCCCTAGCCTCGCAATACCCTCTTTGCACAGGTCCAGACAATTTTCTAGCCTCTTATCAGGGCCTAGTTTATTGACTTGAACGTGGACTGTCTTCAGTTTCCCTATATCTTGCTGTATTTTATATGACCAACATAGCGCTAACTTAATTACTCTTTATACCATTAAGCCTCATGCCTTACCCTAGTTACATCGGGTATTGACAAGTTATTTTATAAATAATTTGCATTTTGACATGCAAATTATGCTCAGTATTTATCAAATTATAACGATTTTTTTATATTTTGACATGCAAATTAGATCTTAAAAAACATAGTGTAGTGAAAATGGAGTTTTTAACGCCCGGGAGTAAATTGCCTCTTTAAAACAAAAAAAATAAAAAACAAAATTTTTTAAAATCCTTAAAAATTTAACATCGATTCAAAAAATATTGATTTCGAGAGTTAGTTTTTTTTTTTAATTTTTTTCCTTTTAATTTCAGAAAATGCACTTCCCATTCGGCCAAAAAAAAAAAAACCCAAGGGGGGGAAAAAGGTGAAAAAAAATTGGAATTTGGGTATTTTTAAAATTTTTTGGTGGAAAGGGGGGAAAAAAAAAGAATTTTCTGCCCCCAAAAACCGTTGGGGGCCAAAATTATCCATTTTAAATTAAAATTTGATAATTTTAAACATTTCAAAATGTTTTTTACCCATTTCCCAAAAAAAAAAAATGTAAAAATTGGTTTAAAACCCTTTCTTGATTTTTTTAAGGGGGGTTTTCTGCCCTTTTTAAAAAAAAATTTTCCCCCCAAAAGAAAATTTTTGGTCGTTTCGTGTTCGGGGGAAAAGGTTAAGGGGTTTAAAAAATTTGATTTTTGTTTCTTTATTTTAGTGGGTTACTGTTTTACTGGGAGGCATTATTAACATTCATATTAAAATTTTCAAAATTTAAAATAATTGTTTTAAATTATGTTTTTTATTTTGGAGTTGGTTTTGGTTCGTTCAAAGAGGACATGATAAATTTAAAATATTTTAAAAATTTCCCAAACCTGATTTTAATTATTTATAATAGGGTTGTGCCTTTTGGTTGTTCACCGGGCAGTTGATCTTTAGGAAAAACGCGTTTTATTTTTTTATAATAAAAAAATCCTTTAGTGGTTAACCTATCCAGGTATATCATTTTAAAAAGGGGCCGGGGTTTCATGTTTTAAAAGAAAATCCCCCCCCCCTCCCCCCCCCCCCCCCCCCCCTTTCCCCCCCCCCCCCCCCCCCCTTTTCCCCAAACATTGCTATAAGACGGTGTACGAAGGGATTTTTTGGGTATATTAACAGTTTTAAACTGATTGAAAATATGTTTTTTTTTCTTCCCCTAGCGCTTGTTTTTGCATATAAATTTTTTTAAAAAGGAATATCCCGTTGGGTGGGTGCTATGTTGACGACGGTGGTGGTGGTGGTGGGGGTGAAGGTAAAAATAAATATGTGGGAAACCCTTGGGCCTTTGATTCGCAACAGCATATTAGAATAAAAAAATGAAGACATGTGTGATGCTCTTTTTATCGTCAAGCAACCAGTTCCCCTCACACTCCCGCGTATCACTCCGAAAACATCAACAACCATCTATTCTCCAATAAAAAAGCCCCACTCATTGAGATACATTTGTAAGACGAAAAAGCTTTCAAAAATATGGTCTCGATCAAGACAGTTAAAGTTTTTTGTAACGTGGCACACTTTTTTCAGGTTTTAAATTTTGTTTTTTTATCCGATTAAGGGGAGTGTGATTTATGAAACGAAATCAATTTTTTTTTTAAAAACAATAACATGGCACTTAAAGTCGTGCATGTTATAGGCGTATTATCTTTTGTTATTAAATATTCATAGTATGTCAAAAAGCCCGAAAAAACCCAATACTGCACAATAAAAACCCCCTCTTTCCAAAAAAATTCGAAGTCACTAAGCCCATGTCATTTTTCCCTTTCCTACCTCAGGCTATCACCAAGTATGTGAATTTTTTGAGGGAAGGGTGAATGGGATTTGCCCATTTTCATTCAAATTTTTCAACTTTTTCCAAAAAAAAAACCCCGAATATTATTAAATACGACGTCCGAGTGATGTTTTTTCGGTGGGGAGACGAAAAATACACGCATTTGTTTTTTGACCTTGAATGAGTTTTGTGAGGGGCCAACACAGATAACCGTTCCCCGGGTTTGTAAGAAATACTTTCGGTCACACCAATAAGTGAATCACACGTCGCACCGCGCACTGACGTCCTACACACTTCTTGAGATAACTTGCCTTTTTTGCTGTAAAAATTTGTGTTATTTCCATTTTTCCGTTTTAAACCTTGGCCATCCCATGAATGATTTTTTAAATTTTAAAATTTTTTTAAAGTTTAATAGTAGATAATTGAAATTTTTCGATTTTTTGAGCCCTTTCCTTAAATCAGTTTCATAATCAAATTTTTCATATTCTTAATTCTTTGTCATTTTTTTTCCCCCTAATCCATCATTTACGCTTCTACAATGACGCAATGTGAAAATTTTGGGGGGATATAATTTTTAATTTTTGGTTGATTTCCAAAAAGGCAATCTTGATTTCAAATGGGATATAGATATACAAAGTAATTAAACGAGGGGCCCAAAAGCCATCATCAAGCAATCCATTAGGAAATGGCTATGTTTCGTTTCGAATGAAAAACCATTTAAACAGCAGCTGTATTTTGAAAACAATTATTGATGTGTTCCTTTTCCCCCTAGATACGTTATCGGTAAAAATAAAAAATTATTTTATTGGGAAATTGCGTTATGAAGACTCCAATATGAAATTTTGAGAAAATGTTTCGTGTTTGTTTATATTTTGTATGTATGTTTTTATTTTTCTTTTGTCTCCAAAAAAGCTGGGGGGAAATTTTTTCATGATGTAAAAAATAAGTATGTATCGTATCGTATAAGTATTATGTGGTTTTGAACACGGGAATTTTTTTAAAATTTTCAAATCTCTTTTTCCATTTCTCTTTCAGGTTTAAAAATTTACCAAAACGTAAGGTTTTTGCGCTCCCATGATAAACGAAATGACTGGTCCGAAAAATTTTACAATTTGGGAGAAGTTTTGATAATTTTTTAATGTTTGCAACGTTTTTAACGAAAAGTAAATTTTTTCCCCCATTTTTTGCAAAAAAAAAACAAGAAAAAAACGTAAAAATACGTAAAATTTAAAAATTTTTCGTTTTCTTTATTTTTTTTGGGAGAAATTGGAAAAAAATTAGCAATATGTTCAAAATGTTGCAAAAACTATACAATTTTCTAACTTTCCCCCAAAAATTTCATAATTTTGGGGGGGGAGTCTTTTGGTTACATGGGCACTGAAAGGGCTGCAAACGGTTTTTAAAAAAGCGATTCTGCCCCCGACCGGTAGGCATTATTATTCTATATCTAGATTGATACTTGGTCTATTGGCATATGAGCAAGTTTATTGACTGATACGTTAAATGACTGTGCACTTTTTTATATCTTTACCACTGTTTTTAGTTTGGTAAGGGAAGGTGAAATTTTCAATTTGGGGGAATTAGATAATTTTTAATGTTTAACGTTTTTAAAAAAGTTAATTGTTTCCCCCATTATCTGCAAAAAAAAAAAAAGAAAAAAAGTAAAACGTAAAATAAAAAAATTTTTAAAATTTTTCGTATTTCTTTAATTTTTTTGGTGGAAAATCTGAAAAAAAATTTGCAATATTTCAAAATGTTTCAAACACTATACAATTATCTAAATTCTCCTAAAATTGCTAATTTTCGGGCCCGTATTTCGGCTATCATGGAGCACTGAAAGGGCTAAGGGTTAAAAAACGATTCTGCCTCCGACCCTAGCGCATATATTATTCAATCTTGATTTTAGTACTTGGTCTAGGGGAAAGAGCTACGTTTATTTACTGATGATTAAATACTTTGCCTTTTTTATTATCTTTACCTACTGTTTTGAGTTTTGGGAAAGGAAGGTAAATTATGCAATTTTGGGGGGAAGTAGGAAATGTATAAAGTTTGCAAGTTTTTTTACAGAACGTTAATTGTTTCCCATTTTTGCAAAAAAAAAAAAGAAAATACTAAAAATAGTAAAATTTAAAAATTTGTCGTATTTCTTTATTTTTTTTGGGGAAATTGTGAAAAAAAAAGCAAATGTTCAAATGTTTAAACACTATAAATTTCAACTTCTCCCAAAAATTTATAATTTTCGGGCCAGGCATTTCGAGTTTTCAGGGAGCCCCTGAAGGTTGCAAGGGTTGAAAATGCGATTCTGCCCCCGACCCCGGTAGGCATATATTATTCTAAAACTATACGAGTACTTGGTCTATATGGAATGAGCCGTTTATTGACTGAACGATTAAATGACTGGCACTTTTTTTATTATTCACCTACTGTTTTGAGTTTGGTTAGGGATGGTAAAATTTTGCAATTTTGGGGAGAAGTTAGATAATTTTTAATGTTGCAACGTTTTGAACAAACGTAATTATTGTTGCCCCTTTTTTGCCCAAAAAAAAAAAAAAAAAAAAAAAAATACTAAAAATCGTAAAATTTTTTAAAAATTTTTTCGATTTCTTTATTTTTTTTGGGGGAAAATTGTGAAAAAAATTAGCAATATGTTCAATATGTTGCCAAAAAACTATACAAATATCTATACTCCCAAAAAATTGCATAATTTTTCGGGGGCCCGTCATTTTGATGATCATGGGAGACGAAGGGCTCAAGCGGTTGAAAAAAGCGATTTTGCCCCTGACCCGGGAGGCCAATATTATTTATATCTATGATCGAGTACTTGGTCTTTGGGAAAGAGTACGTTTTTTTCTGAACGTTTAAAAGACTGGCACTTTTTATTATCTTCACCCACTTTTTGATTTTTTAAGGAAGGGAAAATTATCAATTTTGGGAGAAGTTAGATAATTGTATAAAGTTTGCAAAGTTTTGAAAAGAACGTTAATTGTTTCCCCCCTTTTTTGCAAAAAAAAAAACAAGAAAATACGTAAAAATACTAAAATTTTTAAAATTTGTCGTTTTTTGATTTTTTTTTTTTGGGGGAAAAACGTGAAAAAAATTGCAATATGTTCAATATGTTTGCAAACACTATACAATTATCTAAATTCTCCTAAAATTTCAAAATTTTTGGGCCCTCTTTTAGTTATCTGGGGACTGAAGGTCTGCAACGGGTTTAAAAAGCGATTTTGCCTCCGACCGGTTTGCGATATATTATTTTATATCTTGATCGGTACTTTGGGTTTTGTGGCTATGAGCTAGTTTATTTATGATACGATTAAAAGACTGTGCACTTGTTTTTTTATCTTACCTACGTTTTTAGTTTGGTAAGGGAAGGTGGGAAAGTAATGTAGAAATGCGAGTATTGCTAGTGAAAATGTGAGAAATTACGGCGTGTGAAAAAAAAATTACGTGTGTGTGTAATTTTTTTCTCCTGTAAAAGGGTATTGGATACTATGGGAAGAAGATGTAAGGGGAAAAAATCTCAAAATACCAAATACGACACAAATTCACACACGACAAAACTTCTGCAATGTATGTGGGATTGTTTATGAAACAGCCCCGCAGCACTATCCCCTCCCAACCAACAAACGACCAGAACGCTTTTGTTGAGAATCAAATTTTTAAAATATTTGATTTAATTTTACTAACTTTGATTTTACGTCCTTTGTTTGGCATTTAAACGAATTAATAAATTTTGTAGGCTGAGTCGTTGATTTTAACGCGAGTAAGAAGCGAGAAACAAGACATATCTTTTGATTGCAAAAAGAATTGAATTTGGTAGTTCCTAGCATGCTTATTTCCCTTTAATGGATGCCACCATTCCCTTGTGTATCCCGTTTCCCTTCAGTGAATTTAACAAAAAGTCGCTAAGACAAAGCAGTACGGGTTTCTTTTTTTAGTTTTTATTCTTGTTTTATTAATTGCCTACTCGTATTTTCCCGATAACGATAATAGTGTCCTATAATTGTGTAATAAATAATCATTTCTATGGAATGAGAGATTAAAAACGTGCAGTATAAAAAAATACCCTTGAACAATCGCGAAGTGATTGCAAAGATTTGGTGATTGTGTTTGAAACAACTAACAAGCTACATTCACTCATGTAACTTCGTGCGGGGTCTATGCGCAGTGGGACCCTCTCAGTCAGTCAGCGAGTGCACAGCGTAACACGTATCTCGGGTGACTGTGATCATATAGCTCGCTCGCGCTGTTATTGGCTCAAAAATCATGATTGGAATATCGCTAGTCCTCTGCCTTTTGAGTCCGTAAAGCATGCTCTCTCTCTCTCTACGTAAATTCCCACGGGTTAAACAGCACTCTTAAATAAAAATTATGTTATTCATGCGTGACTGTGCGTGATCAGAAGAGGAGATTACGTGACGTGACATGACGTGAGTAAAGAAGCGATCACGCGACAACCTCTAACCAGGAACTTGTAGGTCTATTGATGTTTCACCTCTTATCATTGTAGGCCTACATCAAACATTACAAAAATGAAAATTATATTTTTTCAATTTGAGTAGGTCATAGAGTGAAAACTGAAATAAAAAACAATAGACCTAATGTGAATTGCTGAATGTCAATTTTTCTCTATGTGTTGGCCTATGCTAGCCTAGCTTGCGGTCATCATACAGGAAAATAACATAGCCTATACCAATAGTTAGTTAGTTAGTTAGTTAGTTAGTTAGTTAGTGTTGTTTTAGGGCACTCAACTCAACAGTTGAGTTATCAGTGCCCATGTCAAGTGTATTGGAATCTTCCAAATTTTCTTTTTCCATAAATGTGGATTACCACCATGTTTTCTTCTTTCCAAGGGAAGGAACGTAAGGGAAGACGCGTGGGGGACATGGGGTGGACAGGCCTGTGCTGGTCAGAACCAGCCACAAGCATATGGGGAGGGCAGTGGTTCCCCCAAGTCGTGGTCGTCTTCATCCGTCCGTGTTGTCATTGTCGTCGTCGTTGGGGAGGTAGTCAAAGGGAGGGGGAAAGTTCCCCGACGACGACCCAGAGCTCGCCATTAGTTTCAGGGAGTGAAACTCCCCTACTCACAGGCCAAACCACGAGAAGGTTGCAAGTTGGAATTTGATGGCCACCAAATCACAGACTATTGGTAGGAATGATCATGAATCGAAATGTGAAAGGATAGGATATGTGATGTAGAACAATGGATTGGAACGTATTACATAGGATACCCCTGCCCTACGTAGTGATAGAGAAAGATTAATTATGGAAATTTGGGGCTTAATGGAGTGAAGTGAGGAGTGGTAAGAGTATAGATATTCTGCCACCAAGTGAAAACTCAACTGTGGAAAGAAAGGCTAACGTCCTATATCACATCCGGCACTTTGCCCAATAACTTTGGAACTTCTTTGGTGTATAAGCCCCCAAAAACAACTTGTTTTGACGTGAAAAAAACTCCAAAACTTTTAATGTGCTTATTTTTAGGCTGAAGGACTTTTAACCGAAAAGGAGTTTTGCCAAAAATAGCAACAATAAAGGTTTTGTAGGTATGATAATAGTTTTATGCGATACTAAAAAGCATGAAAAACAAGGAAACACAAGTTTTCTGTGCCTCCCCCCCCAGGGGGGGCATGAACCGACTTGAAGTTCCATAACTTTGTATGCCTACAGCAGCCTAAGTCCCTTGAAGTGCAGTTGTCTGTTTGTGGCCATTATTGTTCCTTGCATGGCCTACAGTTAAATAGCCCCACCTATTAAATTATCTAGTAGGCCTATGAATGTGTTTTGTGAAAACTTTATTTGGAAACATGCCCCAAGCCTTGGGCCTACACATTATTTTGTTTCTTACTTAGCTTGTTCTTAGCTGTTACACCACTCACGGTCTACACCTCAACAAAGATGGTAAACGCATGCTAACCGAAAACATCAGCGGCCAGATCCTAGCAACCAGACCGATCAGACCTTCGTGGATCAGCAAACCAATCGTGCCACTGAGTGAACAATCCTTCAATCAACATCACTCCTCTCCCCACGCACCTGCGTCCATAATCATGACAGACAGACAGGCCAGAATGTAGAACCCATCCACGATACCATAATGATCATAACCCCTTAAGCGCGGACCACTTCCCTCGTCTAGTAATCTCTCATTATACTCCATCACTTATCACCTCATCTCAATTCCCCTCAAAATCACATGTTACCAAAATAGATGGAGTTCCAGATCCCAGACGCTTTCGGATCTGATAAGCAGATTGTAGGCTTATCCCATGCCATCTTGGATGTGGTTGCAGTTTGGACATGAACATAACAAGTTGATTGGACAGTCAGGCATATTTTGGCTAATGCCCGTGCGTCCCTATCCTAGTTCTTGTCCGTTATTGAATAGTGAATTTTCCTTTGACATTAGCAGCCATGTTTCTTATTTACGTTGATCGTTGCAGCTCACAGGCAATATAAATCATGGCACAAAGAGTTGACCCCGCGATGTCGGCGAAGGAGGCATCTTCCAGACCTCTTGATTTACATACCCCGGCTGCACATATTTACTATGGAAATTCTGGGATTAATATTTATCTCACTTTAGTTTTGCCCCTCCTGGGCCAAACTTGGGAGGGGGCATTAACTCCCCACCCCTGTCCTCGGTTCCTATGCCACTGCTCTTGATGATTCAATGATTCAAGTTTTATATTTGGATGAGCGTAGCGAGCGAAGCGAAGATTCCATTTCACTACACTGGAGAAAAAATCCGTAATGTTTTTTTCTTTCTTTCTTTTTCTTTTTTTTTGTATTTTTGTGTGTCTGATAACACAATTCTGGCTAAACCGATACTCCAATTGCGATTAAATTTTCTGGAGGCCTTCGAAATCTCTGAAGTTAGAACTGAAACGTTTTTGAGCGCAATCCAAAAATTATTTTTCAAGAAAATCGCAATTTTACGATTTTTTTTTTTTTTTTAAATGTCTTAGACTTATAACACCTACATGCTTTATCCGATTGTAATGATTTTTTCACTGAACGTTAATTTTATGACTTTATATATTTGTGAGAAATTTGAGCGCAATCGAAAAACTATTTCTAATGAAAATTGCAATTTTACGATTTTTTCGATTTTTTAAAACTTTTTTCGACGATTAGCACCTACATGCTTTATCCAATTGTAATGATTTTTTCACAGAACCTCAATATTAAAAATAATGTATTGGTGTGAAATTTGAGGGCAATCGAAAAACTATTTCCCATGAAAATCGCAATTTTACGCTTTTTTCGTTTAAAAAAATTACGCTCATCCAACATCGCACCTGAAAAAGTGTTTGCGAAGCTTCCTAGTAAAGATATATAACAGCAGTATTAAGTATTAACACAACATTTTAATACAACAAGACTATAATCCAGTGAAAGTTATTGAATCGTAGCACAAAGCACAACCTCTCAACACCAACTCGTATTATTATTTTTATTTTGTTAAACAATCTATGCACAAACAAAATTTTATTCAATTGCGACCACATCGTTTGCGCACAAACGAAACAAATACGTTCACAACAGTCCACAAATGATTGTAAAAATGTGACATTTTAGCATGGGGGGGGGGGGGGCTAACTTCACAAACTTCACAACACACAAAAATATCCAACCTTCAATTACACCCTTTCTTCGTGATCACCATGTTTTGACTGAACCATGTGCCCTAGTTCCAAAAGTAACACGCGAAGAAAACTATAAAAATTTACAATATTTTGTGTGGCCAGAATTTTCCAAGGTCACTGGGCACCAAGAACACCGCAATGTTGATTCTTTTGGAAGATTTTTGACGATGGAACCTAGCTCGAGAATAACCAAGTTTGCCCATATTTCCCAGGGTGTTTTTACTCGGTAAATTTATAAATCGTCATTATCCACTTAAAAATCTATTTGTTTACTTTATCGGGTAAATACACCTTCAAGAACTGTGAGCCGTCGGAGGTGGTTCAAATGATTGGTGTGAGCGTCCTGAAGCCGTCTGCAAGGGACATTAGTTCGAATCCCACATAGGCGTATTGTATTGTCAGAAAGTTCATGTTCAAGTTCATGTTCTCGCTGCTGTGACTGCTCTAGTAGTTTGTTAGTGTTGCAGTCTTCTGGATATTTGTCTTTGGGTTCCATAAGCTAGAAGTATATTCTCCCATATTTGACTCGTATCAGTATGATGAGGCATTGTTCTGAAAAGCAACACATCATTGTAACGATAGGGAAACTATAACATTCAAAACAATTCTGGAAGTTGGTCTTGACTTGAACAAGAAATCAATTTAAACTTGTCCCCCACCATATGTTTATATTAGTAATGTTCCTGCTTTTTGGTTACATATGAATAATATTATGATATTCCGTCTATACACCATATTTTATGTTGGGTTATGAAATTGAAATTATGACTTTGATTTATTATTATTGGTGCTTAATAAGTTCTACTAACTAATTTTCATGTCTTCTACAAAAGTGGAAATGATGCATATGACCAGTTTAGGAATAAGGTAGTTTTTTAAAGATACCGTGTGTAAAAGTAGTTTAAACTTTAAAGGCTTATTTAACCGAAATTTGCTTTTTCATTCCCAATTTTTTTTAAATTTGTACTTGAATTCTCATACTTGGGCAGCACTTCTTGTCTATTTTTTTTTTTTTTTACCAGGTTACAAACCTAAAATTTATCATTGTATCCGACAGGTACTTTAAAAGTATCTTGTATCTTTACCTGGGTACATTTAAAAAAAGATGTTTTATCTGGATTTAGGTACATTTGAAGAAGAGCATATGTTTTTACATTAATGTCATCATTTTTGGCAGGAGAATTACTTACGTTAGCTAGCTACAGCGTTAATACAAGTCTTAACAACTCTGCTATTGAGTCATTAACAATATGGATGTTGCCATTACAAATAGGAAATTAATTATAACTACAATAAAAATAACAAACAATATAGAAATCTGGCTCACGCAGATAGAGACTGTGAAAATAATTATGGTCTATGAGCAGACCTAGAGAATGAAGCCCATATCCATACCTGAATACATTTATCCAAAATATTATATTTCTAGGTATTGTCAACGTCGTCATATTTAGCCTTATTGCTCGAATTATTTCACTGGCTGCAACCTCGGGTGACAGTTCTTGTTTTCTGAAACAAAAACAATTGTTAAAATTGATTTTCAGGGGAGAAAATGTAAATATGCTAAATTAAGCCTTTTCCTGATGTTGCGATTGCCAGAAGCTACAAAAATACAGTGTACGCATTAGTCTTCTCTTCCAGTCCCATCTTTAATTCCCCATTTTGATGTTTACAAGTAATAAGTATAGGAATTGGAGAGTGCTTCAATTATATTTTAATTTTGCGGTACCTCGAATGAAACGTCTCGTTTGGTTTCATTCTTACTGTGCATGGATGCACACAGGTTATACAGACATTGTTCTCCTCTAGGCGCAGCTCTTTGTTTATGGAATCCATAAGCTCTGAAAAGAAAAGAAAATCATTTGAGTATGGTTAATGGGTAAAAAATAATTTATGTATGCCATTTAGTCAAAAAATGAATTGATTTAGAAAGCAGTGTTTATGGGAGTTGGTCTACATAGAGTTTTCAACAGTTTGTTTGTCTATTAACCTGATGTGTATTTATAGGAGAGATATTTAGGATGCCTACTTTTACACGTTTTGTTTAATTAAATCACAACATTTGTATCTTTCCCTCATCACCTTAATTTTTAAACGATATTCACGTCAAAACATATTGAACAACATTGTTTACGAAAGAATTGGTCAGTAGTGTGTACAATATGCAGCAAAGAAATGTATTGCTCTGAGACTATATTATTGTATTGGCACAACAAGGACCAACTTTAGAATGAAAATTAATTACAAACTAATACATTTTTTAATTCTACTAGTTTTCGAAACATTTTACTTTGTTATTTTATTACTAAATTATATTATATTATTTTATTATAGTATACGATATTCCATGTTCACAATAAGCAATACGTCAACTCGACGCAAACTCTTTTTATGATTTAGTTCCATTCCAACTCGTATATTACGTAACTTACGTGGTTATAGGGTGCATCTGTTGAAAGGTTTGGTGAGTACACAACATAACTACATGTCAAACTTTCATATCATTTAATACCTTATTAGTTATTATTATCATTTTCAAGAACAATTAACAATAATAAATAAAACACAGTATGATATTTTCCAACACACGCAGAAAAGCGCAATTATCCCCTAAGAAAGAAGGTAGTTGAGAAAATGTGTCCTGGGGGCTGTTGACAGGACTCACTAGACTACGACTGTCAAACCTTGAAGAACCTCTTGTGTCATCTGTCTCAATCAGTTACCTGCAACAGCGAACTGTGCCGACGAGCATTGTGGCTCATCTACGGAGCTGCTTAGGTCAGTCTTGGGCGAAACAGCGACAATATGGCCGTGTCTTCTCTTGAGCATTCCCGGTAATACGGCCATCACCGGCTGAAAATAATAATACCGGTATAATCATGAAATATTAGTTCTGAAACGAATTGCATATTGTAACAGTAGGCTTACTGCGATGGTTACTGTAAGAAAAAATCTTGGAGGCGAAATACTATAATTAATTTCAAGTGACGAGACCATTGGTATTAATTGAACGCACAAAAAAATTGCATAAAAATACTTTAACAGCTATGCTCGGTAAATGAAACGTCAATCGCAAGAGGATAGTGGGATAAGAACTATTTTGTCGGCGTGGGAATGCCTGTAAAACAAAATGGGAAAACAAGGGATAAATTTGCCAAGTGAAGTAATTATTTGATTTGGTAATTTTTAAATTATATTTGACAAAAGCAACTCCTCAAAGCCATACCAGAATGTTTTAACCGATGCTCTGACGGTGAAAATAATGATTAGCAAAAATTTGAATCTGAAATTTATCAATATTAATTTTTACTGTAGAACATTGATTCTGGTAGGTTTAAATAGATGCTTGAAACAAAATTTTTTAATCATTTACAAATTCTAAATATTTCACCACCAATAAATACGCTCCCTACTTTACCCTCAGTCATCTCATTCTCTATGGGCATCATACAGCTATATCGCCTACAAGAGAGCTCTCGCCCCACTATCTTTTTGTGATTGAGCTCGCTCGAGTACTGCTGTCATTGGATATAAAATCAACCTGGGTCCTAATGAGGTAGTACTTGGTGCTAGCTCTCTTCATGCTTATTCTGTTGTAGAGTGTATAATTGTCCAGTTTCGTATTGAGGGAAGGTCTATGGGATATACATGACTGTGTTACAATTGATGACTTTATGCCCGTTATCTACTAAACCAATTGAGCAATCTTTCTCAATTCTTTTGTGAGTTATCAAGTATTATGTTTTGTTATAACCCTGGCAGACAGACTTGACAGCCTAGAATAAAAATTACAAATAAAAAAAATTAAAGCTTTTTTTGCATTTCTTTTTGTGTTTTTTTTTACCAAACAAATATAATAATTTTGAAAACTATCCATTGAAATTTCTTTATTCTGCTACGGGTCTTGTAAACTGCTATGATTGACATATCCTGAAAATTTTTTCAAATTGGTCAAATATATCCTGAAAAAAGTGGGCATATGTGCCAATTTTTAATATTTGGAGAAAACAGCTTTAAAGTTAATACAGGCTTTTACCTGATGGTATTCTGATAAAATGTTGTTAAAAAAAGCCCAGACCCGGGGATATGAAGCGCCATCTGGATCCTCAGCATCAGCCACACATTTAAAAATATTTTTTTTTTTTACAAAAGGGATTTTTTTTATTGAAGCTAGGTATTTTTTTTAGCGATATACTATAAATCTGATGAGAAAGTAAACTCACAACCTTATATTTAAAAAATCACATAACATAAACGGGCAGTCCAATTTATTTCAAATAAATTGCATTTTACACAGAAATAGGCATTATAAAATTATTTGATAAAATTGGAAAATCACATTTTTTGTGATGCCTTCCTACAGACCTCTTCTTAAAGAGGAGTTTATTACCTTCTGTTATTGTCACTTATTAGGGGCAGCTATTTAGGATGATTGTTGTTGAGTTGAATTTATCAAATTACCCTGTTATTTTGAGCACAGTTTATTGACGAATTCTTTCATTATGGCCAATTGTTTGGTGTACTGTACATACTAAAAGCAGTAGGCCCATATACAGTGTATCTGCTCCAGCATATTTGCAAATATGTTCTTGTCATACGTGTTGAAATTTCAGGTAGGTCCTGATTAGTTGATAAAAAAAAGTATAAAAAAGATATACTCTCAACAATACTTACCCAGAAATTGGATATCATGCTCATACTAAGGTCAGCCAAAGGTTGATCCACCCCCTCCCCCATATGTGAGTTGACTAGTATGTCAACTCTCCCCAGGTCTTGTTCTACCCTACCCGCCATCCTCATGACAGCTTGGTGGTTGTTGACGTCGCAAGTGTAGCCAACCGCTGCCTTCTTAGGAGGCACCACGAAGCTGCTGGACGAGCTTTCAACCTGGAACAACAACAAGGGGTGTCAGCCGTGTCACTATCACTACTACTTGTGTAAAACACTATTCATGTACAAATCTAATACAAACATAACTCTTTCCTTTCTCAAAATAATCCATTTGATAAAATTCCTCATTTTTTAAAAATAATTTTAATTTTTTTCGGTTTTGGACAAAATTTAGGATATTTTTGGTAAATTTTGGACTGGTTGTAAATTCGATTTTTTTTTGTCTCAACTCTAGTTATGAATTAACCAAAGTTCCGGGATATTGAAAAAACTGACCGTTTTTATCATTCTTTACACTTTGTTATTTTGTATTGTCCATAAAATCTCTGTCAGGCACTGCATAACTTTTGGGGGAAAACTGTAGTGTCAGCGGAAGTCTGTATTTTCCGTAGAAAGGTGGTTATTGATGCTAACCACCATACATTAAAGTACCGGTACACAAAATCAACTAGTTGGTGGTCAACATCATCGCTAACCACTGTGCCGGAAAGAGTTTAAGGGCTCTTACCCAAAAACATATTTACGTCATAATCTATAGCATAACACTAAAATGAACGTTTAAAAAATTATATCTTGTATCTGTGATTTTACACTAATTTTTCAATTTTTTTTAAATCCAGAAATTGGCGTTTTGGGAAATTTCTTAAATCGGCTTTAACCTGCTTCTTTTTTCTAACACATAGATACGAGAGCATCGTACCAAACTAAAATGGCCCTTTATAACATCGTGTCTTGAAACTGTGCACAAATATACTCTCAAACACGCAAAAATATGCATCCCAAAATCCAACCCCTTCTTGGTAATCAGCATATTTTGACCGAACTACTTGCCCAAATTACAAAACAAAATATAGAGGATTTACAGAAAAGGCTGTAGAGTAGGGTACGTCAATAACAGCCAATATTTGTTTGGATCAAAATCCTCCAAGGTCACGGGGCATAAAGATGGTCTCCATATTATTTACTATGGGAGATTTTTGCCAATGGGACCTTCCTCGAAAAATACCAAGTTTGACAAAAACCAATCGGGTCATGGTGGACATAATAATTTTTCTGATAATTTCTAAATTCGTAAAAAGTTAGCCTGAATCAAATATGTTTTTAGTTTAGCGTGTGAATACCCCTTTAAGAGTGCGAAGAGTGGGAATGAGACCACTATAGTAACCTGGCCTGCCCCACATCCCTAAGAAAAATGTTTGTAGATTCTAGCATGCGCACAATATTGTTTTTCTCTTTCACTTGCAAAGATATTTCACATGCAAGGAACTTGCAAAGTTGTATCGTTTGTCTACATTGCACATCTAAAATTAAGGCTTGCCATAATATATATACATGATATCTACAATTTATGATGTTTTGTCAACGCTGGAACATTGACAATTGCGATTTGCGATGTAGCAAACTGAAATGATGTTCATTATAGCCGAGGTTTACGTTTTCTCTTGCAAACTGAGTTGACACTGTTAAAGTGCACATAGGGTCAAACAAAGCGGTTAATTGGCCTCCTGATTTGCATTGGATGATATACTTACTCGAAGATTGACTCGGCAGACTGTTTCTTGATTTGACTCGGATTCGATGTCAGCACAGGCTACGGTACAGCCGAGGTCAGCAAACTGAAGAGCTAACTCACGACCAATAGCACGTCCAGCGCCTGTTATCTAGAAGAGAAGTATAGACATAGGCCTACTGGTCTTAGATGCTCAATTTCCGGCTTCACTCACAGATATTTGCCTGTACTAATCATCTCATCATTTACAAACAAATTCTTCGCGCAGACATCGCCTTTGAATGACCAGTATGACCATTGATCTTACAAAAATTGCAGAATAGAATCTTACGAATGGTGATTTCGCCCAGCAGGAACCACCGATTCACTTTTTCAATGAAGATCTCGGAATGGTAACAAAGTAGCATCTCTGAGATCTCTCCCAAACTTTCTACCAGAGAAGTAACCAAACCACCCAGGTGAAGATTTAGTTCCATGCCGAGCCTCCACGAAGGATATCAGCGGACAATTACTAACTAAGTTCCACCTCGTCAACTCCGCCATTCTACGCCACCGATGTTACGTTCTTTTGGTTATTTATTTTTGTTGTGACCTGTGATTTTTAAAACGCATAATTAGTTAATTCTCTAACAGTACTTTCCAATAAATATTACTTACAAACTTAAATATATTTGCCTCGACAGCCATCCATTATTTATTTTTTCAATTTCAATTTGAATTCATTTTTTCCTGTACGGTATGTTAACAGTATAACATCATTACAGTACAGTAAACATACAAAGTTGAACATTATGAGCATTACAGCGATGAGATACAGAAATGTAAACATACTTATAGGAAGCCCGCGTAAGAGAAAACCTCTTGTGTGCGGGCTGTCAAAAATAATACACTTAATATTTTTATGCGGGAACTCATAGATGTAACATAGACAATATCATAGTGCTCACAAATATTATTAATATAGAGGAATTTAAACACAAGGCATTAACAAATTTTCAAGTCAGTTAATAAGGACCACGATTAATTTAATAAGCATTCATAAATTCAACAAAAGTGCTCTGTGATTCTGGAATACTTACCCACTTTTTCGGCATAAATTTAAAATTGTTGGAAGAGCGAAGTGAAGATTCCATTTCACGAAACTGAAGAAAACAATCCGGAATGTTTTTTCTTTTCTTTTCTTCTTCTTTCTGCCTTCGAAATCTTTGAACTTAGAACTGCCACGTTTTTTAGTGCAATCGAAAAATTATTTCCCATGAAAATCGCAATTTACGATTTTTTTATTATTTAAAAAACATTTCTTCGACTAATAACACCTACATGCTTTATCCGATTGTAATGATTATTGAACAAAACCTTGATTTTATGAAGAAATATTATATTTTTGTGAAATTTGAGCGCAATCAAAAAATAATTTCTCATGAAAATCGCAATTTTACAATTTTTTTCATTAAAAAAAAATCTTTGACTTATAACACCTACATGATATATCCGATTGTAATTATTTATTCACAGTACCTTAATTTTATGAATTAATATATTCGTGTGAAATTTTAGCGCATTTGAAAAATTATTTCCCATGAAAATCGCAACTTTATTTTTTATTTTAAAAAAATACGCTCATCCCACAACGCGCCTGAAAAAGCGTTTGCAAAGCTTCCTAGTAAAAAGATGTGCATTTTCTGATGGCTCGGTTGTAATTGATTGAAAAAATAAGGTCCAAGATAATCTACATGTCTTTGCCTGATAACTTTGTGTTTTTTAGGGACACGAGAGTATTTATAGGTACATTTATATTATAGATTCTGGTATTTTGTAATAGGGGTTTGTTAATTGCACTGTACATACTAAAATAATTGAAGGTGTGAAGCATACTGGGTTTAAAAAAATAACTGATAGATATCCGGCATTTTACTTAGTTCTAGGGTTAATTCAGAAGAGTACCATTTACCCTACGTATAGTTCATAAATATGGTACTTTTTCAATATCCACCACATATGGTCTAAATTTCAGGGTAATAGACTGTCTATAGCCAAATTTTGGATGCAAATGTAAATTACAATAAACAATATAATATTGTAATATATAATAATAATAATAATAATAATAATAATAATAATAATTATTATTATTATTATTATTATTATTATTATTATTGATTCATAGCAGTTGTCGAAAAAGTTTGCCCCGATTGGGGTTCGAACCCAGAACCTCCGGCTTAACGTGCCATAGCTCTACCAATTGAGCCGTATTCGACAACTGCTATAAATCAATAACTATGTACTTAAAGCGGGCTTATGCTTAAAAATCTTATATTAATAATAATAATAATAATAATAATAATAATAATAATAATAATAATAATAATAATAATAATAATAATAATAATCATAATAATAATAATTACATTAAAGTTACTGGAGAATGGAAGAAGACTAAAAATTCAATTTTGAGCAATGCTCATTTATTTTTTATTGAAGAAGCACGACTTTATGTAACAACCGACTATAAGGAAAAAATGACTTAAAAAACTTTCGTATCAAAATTTTTTCGTCCGCCGGTGCAAAACTCTTAAAAATCTCGCATTTTCACCGTCTGGAAAAAGGTATTTTAAACGTTATCACAGATGCTCATTTTCCCGTAAACAGGTTAGGTTGAAGATATAGGTGTGTTGTGAAAATATAAATAGTCACTGCTAAAATTTAAATTTACCTCACTACCAGTCGCCAGTATCGGTTGGATTGTGAGGTTATGTCCCGGTCAAAAAAGTCTTTAAACTATTTTGCTACTTTAAATAAGTCCCCGTTTCATTAATCGATTTCAGCCATCTTTAATGGACTTTTAAGAAACCAGTCCAAGCTGGATAGGACCTACATTACAAGCAATTCGTATAGTCAAAGTCACGTAAGATGTGTAATTTAAAACAACTCAATAACGTGACTAATGAGAAAATAAATGACACTCTGCATCTAAGTGCAAATATGTACATTGGGTGTTCAGCTTGTTAATCAAATACTGACGTGAAGGCTGAATGATGACGCATAAGTGTTACATCGAGAGTTGACATTGACAAAACTAATAACCAATACAAAGAACGTGTTGTTTTATCATTTCTTTGAGGATGTGATTATCGGAAGAATTGTTAAAGAATCATGACGTATTTCAGTACTTTTCGACCAATAGCAAGGGCGGAAGTAACAAAAATATGTTTGCATTTTTTCAAAAATCAACTATCATTTCTATGTTTTTAGCTGCATCTAACCAAGGAGTTTTATTAGGTTCACACCACACCTAATGTGCCATCAAGTGGCTGAAGGGCACATCTGAGGCTGATGACATCTCGACACCACCTCGGAGTTGGATATGTAGCCACCCCAGCCCCAGCCGCGTGACGTCATATCAGCTCAAGCCTTAAGCCTGATGAAAGTATATAGAAGGCCTTGAACTATAAAGTGTTACGTAAAATGTTAAAAGAATTACTGAAATTAACGAACCCCATTTCTTGTTAAATTCTTATTCGTCATATCGGTGAATAAGTCTAGATCTACATGTATATTTACTTGAACTTCTTATATCTGCCCCCCCCCCCCAAATCTTCCTTACGTGGTTGGACACAAATTATAATATATTGTCTTCCAATAAAATCGAATATTTTATATAGGACTGTATTTATTGCATCTGTTTATACATAACCTTTATTTTTAAATAATTGTTGGTTTCTAATATAGATTCTGGATAGCACGTGGAAATGTGTCTGTTTTCTGCTGTTATAATGAGGAATGTACCAGACCATTGGCTCATTTTCAGAGAAACACTCGATTGGATTGGATATTGCTTAACGTGTCACTAGGAAAACGCTAAAGTCCCGTCGCGTTGATGGATGAGCTTTTTTGTAAGTTTTTAGTTTGCGTGGGATCTCTTTATACTTATCAAGTGCTTTTTGAACGCATTGTAGGTGATTGTTGTCAAGTTTCTATTGTTACTTGTTTGTTATTAAATACCTCAAAAAACTTAATTTTAAACCTTTATTTGAACCTTAATGTTCATGTAAAATATGAACGTTCTAGCCCCACCCGTTAGGTCAGAATCAACCCAAATGTCACGTAAATGTCGCACTAAAAATCGAAAAAAAATCGTAAAAGTACGATATTCATGAGAAATATTTCTTCGATTGTTCCCAAAAACGTGGCACGTCTAAGTTCAAAGATTTCGAAGTTCCCCTCAAAATTTCATCAAGATCGCATTTGCCGTTTGCCAGGAATCGTGCAAACAAACAGACAGAAAAACAAACAAAAAAACATAAAAACATTGGAGCTAAATTTTTTGAGGCGTCAGTAAAATTGAAGTTTTCGCTTCGCTCGCTATGCTCATCCAATTAATTATTAATGACCTTTGGCTATTCGAGACGATGAGTAGTGATAGATGAGGATGAAGTATGAACAGAAGGGAGGAGGGGAAAACCGGTACCGGCACGTAGCCTACTCCTTTCGAAAAGTACCAAGGGGACCATCGGCTTTACGTCCCATCCGAAAGGACGGTGTAACCTTGACAGTCATATAGGTTCCTCCACTAACCCGGACTGCCGAGCAGACGTCGAGGAGAACGAAGCCGTTACACTAGCTCTCGAACCCTCCATCTGCTCTTATAAGGAAATGCAAATTGAATTGAAAATTGTCCTCCTTTGTAAATCAGTTTTTATTACTGAATAGGATAGACGTTAAATAAATAATAAAGAAAGAAAGAAAGAAAGAATAATTAATGCCAAACAGTGGAGTAAATCAAGGTATCAAATAAAAACCTTTGATTGGCAACTGTTACCACATTTGAAAACAACTTGTGTTTTATATCCATGCCATATGAAGAGGCACTCTGGCAAAATGTTACGTGTAATGAGATATCTATTTTCCGACCTCTTTGAATAGGGTTGGTTGTAAACGTCGATCATCCCAAGCAATTAGGATTGTATATGCCATCCTTCTCAATGAAACGGCCGAGCTGTGATTAGGATGCGAGTTAAAAGTAAGATTCTTTAAGTTAATATTTCCGCCTTGCTACTTCATTTTGTACAAACGGTATATTAAATGTATAAGAATATGACATCTTGAATAGTAGTTCAATAAGGAAGTCGATCTGTCATTTACCATGAATTTGTTTACACAATGCACTTTCATTAAATTCACGGTCAATGTATGACACTCTGCCTTCCTGTGTACATTGCTGGCACTAGAAACCTATCTCCAGACAGAACCAAGGTTGTCAAAACTTGTAGCCTTGACTTGATCTCCAAACTGGCTTCGTAAATCAGTTTGTTTTCCATCACTTTAACTTTGTTTGTTTTGTTATTTTAAGACAATATTGTTCTTGAGGGGTAACGGTGTTATAAAGACGCAACAGCTAATTTACCTTTAATCACTTTAAGTTTTAAATGTTATTGGTTTTGATAAATCAAATTAAATGTGTGTTCATACACCCATGCTTAACAACCATGCTAAATTTCATGGTAATCAGATTCGTAATGACTGAAAGAAAATAATATAGTCTACCAAGAAATTAATGCTAAATTAAATTTTTATCGTGGGCAACCTGTTATAGGGTGCAATTAGCCCCTCTTCAGGTGAACTAGGTATGTGCGGATAAGAAATTGTGAAGGGATGTCCGAGGGCTATTAAAGAGGACTCAATCCCTTGCATTCGCCTTAACGACTGAGGAAAACCTCGGAAAAAACCTTCAGTCAGGATTGCCGGTCTCGACGGGAGTCGAACCCGGGACCTCCCGAATCAGAGTCGAGCGCTTAGCGCCCGAGCCAACACTGTCGGTTAAGAAATGTTAGATGTATATGACCCCCTTAGACCTTGTTCGCGTTGTTATATCATATAAGTATAGAAGGAATTTACCAGTACGACTTGCCCACACACCGACTTCTCCGCGTGTGGCAATACCATGCGAGCCACAGACTTGCAAATTGTTACTGTGAGATTGGCTAGGGCAAGCATTAGTTCCTTGAGCATATGAAGAACGTGGTGCACTCCCATCGAATATGCCAACTTCTCAAGACTGCCAGATTCACTATTGACTTCCATCATTGTTGTTGCTTGTAACTGAAAAAGAATGGTACAAGACGACATTTTACATGTATATGTATGAATGAATAAAATGAGTAACATAAAGAAATTCAAGTCGTTATTTGATGTGATAAGTATGTTTTACAGTGTACACTATACGACCAGCACTAAAACAAGTATTACAAGTACAAAAACTACAAATAAATGTATGTTGCGTATAAATCAGAATGAGGAAATATACCTGCATAAACATGTTGAAGTGAACGTTGATGGTGTTAGTTAACAAGTTTCGTTACTGCGAAATGTTTTATTTTTACACCTAGTTGTATTATAAGTTCAAACTGCTAATTGAAATATTTTTATGTTGTTCAAGGCAACAAGTTAGTGCAAGTCTCACTTTATAAGTGGTGTAATAATAATAATATTGAAGTGAGTGCAAATCACCTTGAACAGTCAATTATTGCTGGCATTATACTATTGAGTACGTTCTACACTCAACGACTACACTGCTCTTGCAATATCGTTTTACGTATCTCGAGTTTACATAATACAAGAAAGCACGGTAATTCAGCTGGAAACAGCATTCAGGTTGTTAGCATTTGATCTGCTACCACTTTCTAAAATATTCCTTGGATTCCACGGTCTTTGAAACACTTTATTAACAGTGGTAGCCACAAACCTGACTTAGTATAATTCGTGCCCATCTTCAGGTATTTATAACTATAGAGGTATTTGGGGTAAGGATGGTTGCAGAGAGAACGTCCAAAGGCTTTCCTAGGCTGGCTTCCCTGACGAACCACACTACACTTTTTTTATTTTAACACATAAATTAAATCCTTGTTTGTTTATAAGATTTTTTTAAGAAAACGAATATTGGGGAAATTTTGGGTTTCAAATACTTGCCGCAAATGCCAAATCACCATCACGAAATGCCACTTCCATTAAATATTGTCAATAAAATAATTTTGAAAGATGGGTACTAAATGCCAGTGTTATTAAAATGTGTATGTATATTATATTTAATCACAAAAAATCTGTTCGAAAGTGTTGATGAATGAACATTATATCCACGCGAATAATCTTTGCTGTTAAAGCGCTATAAAACTATTCAAAATAATGAACATTTTATATACGAGGATAATTGGGACTCGAGCGTCTCGAAGAACTATTGGTGCTGAAATCAAATCCACGATATCCCAAACAAGACCATTGCGTGCAATCACTGAGCTTAGGCATTCGTTGTATACCATCCTGCCTCTATTTGTATCGGAATTACTATGTTACCGTGGACATATAGACATACGATTCAAAACAATGCTGGGTGATTGGAAAGAGGTTTCACACCTCCAAAACGAAAGTGAAATATTTATACATTGAAACTAAATAACTATTTTCTAAGGGAATACGTCCTTTCTATTTGTTTAATTTGTAAGTATAGGGGCCTAGCATATGTTTATTATCATTATGCAAATGAACAATGTTTCATGATTCGTTGAACAAAAAGTATTACGTAATAAAAAACTGCAAGTCATGTATTTGAAACCTTTGATGACCTTTCAACAAAAGATATTTGACTCGGTACTGTGGCGAGCGCGGCCCTAGTGGTATGACGTAGCAAAGTTATTAAAAACCAATATACTTTAAGCTTAAGGTGTTACCTTGTATCCATAAATGTCGTACATTTTTATAAATCCATCACAAACTTTATTTAATTTTATGGTTTTACATGATATAACAACAGCTGAAAGCTCACGAACACATTTTAGTATTTTTTTAATGTAATTACAGTGATGATTACGCCATTCACTAACGATTTTTAGGGATTTCTTCATCGCAGTTATACAATCAGTCAAGCTAGAAATATAAAAGAAAAACAGCATTTTTTTGTAGCAACGACGCACATAGTAAATTGTATAAAGTTGTCCGAACGAGCCTTGTTGGTTTTGGCGTAGCACGCGATTGTCGAAATAGATTGTCGCAAGAATAATGGTGATGCCTGATATATTATGAGTCAGGAATTGCTGTCAGGAATAATGAGTATTTTTTAAATAATAATAAAAATAATAATAATAATTATTATTATTATTATTATTATTATTATTATTATTATTATTATTATTATTATTATTATTATTATTATTATTATTATTATTATTATTATTATTATTATTATTATAATTAAGCCTAGAATTAAGGCTAATTCGGGCACATAAGTAAGTTTAAAACTTGATCAACAATACATTGGTATCCCACCGTTTTGGTCCAATAAAAAATAAAAATAAAAACACATGAATTGTTTATGGTAACAACGGACAATGGTGGCTCATGTATTAGACGTAGGGCTCTTTTTCGTGTGGTCACGGATTTGAATCCCACCACCGGCAATCCTGACAGTTTTCCTGGGGTTTTCTTCAGTCGTTTAGGAGTCGTTCAGAAAGTCAGGAAGGGATTAAGTCCTCTTATACAGCCATAGGAAATTCCCTTCACAATTGTCCAAACTCCGAAATACCTAGTTAGACACCTGAAGAGGGGTATTCATTGCACCCTCTGTGCTGGTTTCCCATGAGAATTAAAATTAAAAACATGGCCCGCCGACAGGACTAGTTTGACAGCAAGTGCCGTCCAAGGCTACGGTGTAGTTCAGCATGGTCAAGTGATGCAACGCAAGTGGTTCCATTATTTGACTAGACTGTATAGGTCTGTGTTTCTAGAGGTGTGAAGGCCAACACTTCACTATCACGTCCGCATCCTGATTCGATGCTCACTGGAAGTAGCTAGAATCAATGCAGCTACATTTTCTTACGAGGGACGCAAGGGAATGATTGGACGAAGAGAAAAGCAGGGCCAAATCTAACATCACCAATTTAATCAAAGCGAAACAAATTTGGTTGTGCTTTTGTGACTATTAGGAAAACGCTTAAGTCCCGCCGCGTTGATGGATGAGCATTTTTGTAAGTTTTTAGTTTGCGTAGGACCACTTTTCCTTTGCAAGAGCTTTTTTAATGCATTCGTAGGTGATTGATGTCAAGTTTCTATTGTTACTTGTTAATTGTTATTATAAAACTAAAAAAATCCATATTAAAACCTTTATTCTATGGGTTCTGGCTAACTTTTTAACTTTTTCTTTCGATCAGAAAGCAATACATCACCATTACCTTAATGTCCATGTGAAATATAAACGTTGTATAGTCCCACCCGTTTGGTCAGAATCAGCCCAAATGTCACGAAAATATCGCACTTAAAATCGTGAAAAAATCGTAAAAGTACGATATTCATGAGAAATATTTCTTCGATTGTACCCAAAAACGTGGCAAGTCTAAGTTGAGAGATTTCGAAGGTCCCCTCCAATTTTCATCAAGATCGCATATGCCGTTTGCCCGGTAGAGAGCGAACAAACAGACAGACAAAAAAGAAAAGAAAAAAAAACACCCGAGCTAAACTTTTTGGGGGGTCGGTGAAATTGAAGTCTTCGCTTCGCTCATCCAATAAATTTAAAGGGGATTTAAACAAATACCCGTTCTTCGGCTGCCGGACACCACAGCTGTCCGGAGTGCTGCACAGTTGTCTCTAGGTAGCGAAAATGAAAAGCTCTTTTTCTCTCTTCTTTTTTTTATAGAAATTATTTTAAATGAAAATAAATAAATTTTTACGATTTGGATTTTGTTAAAAAGTCAAAATTGATCATTTACGTGAATATTGTTACTGGTTTATTATAATAAAACATATTGATAATCATAATCTACGAATGTAGGGCTGTCCAATGTACATACACTATCATACTTTCTGGACTCAAATTTTCGTGTGCATCGGATGGTTCTTGACCGAACAAACGGCCAAATACCAAATTTGGCTCACGCCATTTTGAGTGACAATGTCAAAAAGTAAAAGAAAATCAAATGTGCTAAAAATGAGTTTAAAAAGGTAAATTTTGCTCTCGTAGTACTTTTAAATCTACCTTATTTTCTTTAATTCATTTTCGAATGCCGGTTTAAGAGAGCATTTCGTGTATGTGCGACGTGCGTGTTATGTTTAAAAAATAGTTTAATCGGTGACCATAGAGCTTTAGTGATATTGATTACAGGTGACTAACTCACAGCCAGGGAGAACAAACATTACTCTTCCATGGTTGTGTCGCTGTATACTAAGTTAGCAAAAGAAATACTAAAAGAGTAAAAATAGAAAACAACAGGGAGCGAATCTCCCCTATACGCACCGCACTTTTCTGTCTTCCGCCCGTCTGTGCGTGTGTCACGATCAAAACCGAACACAACCTCCGGTTGGCATGCGATTTTTCATAAGTTGACACTGCCCTCCGGAGAACAACAAGGATGATAGAGAATGTTATTGGTGACGCTTGGGGTCAAAAGGTCTAGGCTAGTATTTTTTTGAAGGGACATTTTCAGTAATCGGCCCACCAAGGATTTCAATGCACGAAAACGTGTTGTTTATTTGTGCGTTCTTCTTCGACAATATGTGTGTATGAATGAATGTGTAATATGTTATAAAATATGAAATAAAAAACGTTACAAAAATGTCAAATCTGGCATAAAAAATATTTTGGCTTATGAGGGAATGAGACACATTTGGCAGTTAACACATAGCTGTTGCGAAGCATTCGTGAAGCATTCGACGTATAGCCTTTAAAGCATTGAAAATTTGTCAATAAAGCATGCGTGGACAGCCCTACAGTCATAGATTTTCAAAATTTTATCATGATCAGTCAGAAAATATTCACGAATATAGTCAAATTTTGGATTTTGTTAACAAAATCGAAAATCATTAACACCAATTCGTTTTTTAAAACTTATTTTAAAACATTTACAAAGCATGACTGTAGAGCCCTTTACTTCCACATTTGTGACAACTGCCCAAAATTCCATTCACCTGCGGTAGCAGTCACCCGAGCGAACAGCAATTTGCTTAAAACGCATGTCCTATATCCTCTTAACCAAAGTAAGATTACATTAGACTTTATCACAGAAATCAAAGTAGTAAATTAAAAGGTTAGTGTAGAAAAGTTTCTAGAATATTGTAGGATATTTGTATTGTATTGTACATTTTAAAGAGGTACCCGGTTTTTCAGGATTTGATAATACTTTCACCTGTCTGAAAGTTGAATGTTTTGGGATCTACCGGTTTAAAGTTACATGGTTTTTAAGTAACATCAGTCCAAGATATTTTGATTGATATTAGATGAATTGATTAATATCTATAAAAATAATTTATTTTTTAATATTAATAAATAAAAATGGGTAATTGATGTGCATAGTGTTAAGAGTTTGACTATACCAAACAGTTTTTCAATCATTATATGAGTTTATGATTAATAATTTATGATTCAATAGGGAGACCGGGGTTCGATACCCCGCTGAAATGAATGTTTTAATTTCTGGATATAGAAAATTAATATTTTGCAATGCTCACCTAGTGCGTTGAAATGTATTTATCTAGTTGATCACTGTTGTCTACCCATTTGTTAACTTCCTCGTATAATCTTTCTTGCGTATTAATTTCCACAAGCTTTTTACAAATTCGGTCAAATTTGTCAATATCGACAACGAAATGCGCACGAGCAACACTTTGTACAAGGTAGGTATACGTGCGCTCTCATGCGTTAAGCTAAGAGAACGCGCTGGTACGTATGCACTGACCTAATCTCTATTCACGACTGACGGTGGAGTAGCTACTACTCTAGAGGCTCCTGGCCTTCAACTGCATGTTGTCTTGCATAACACGGTCTATCGAGACCACAAAGGTCTCCTCCGACTCACCGAGACAAACCATGTACTGGTTACCACCGTTCCTACTAGAGAAAACAGTCCCCCTGGCAGAAGTGTCGGAGCGGAGCCTTGAAGGAGGGGGGGGGGGGGGGGGGCTTTGCCCCATCGGAACGCGGAGGGCGAGAGTACTACCCATGAAAATTTTGAGAAATAGATTCAAGAATATACTTCAAGTATTGCTCCGTGTACAATAATTTTTAAAATTTATCTTGGGAAACCTGCTAAGGGTACAATGCATGCCCCTCTTCAGTCTTCAGGGCCTGAACCCACAAATAAGCGGAGTTTACCAAAAAGAGAGTTAATTACAGGAGTAAACCGTACTTAGCTTCTATTTCGGTTGGGCATTTTTCTGACATATTTTAGTTACATAACTTAAAAAAATGTTTAAATCCCTTTTTTGGATACCGAAATGGGAGGTAGGTACGGCTTACTATAAAATTAACTCCGTTTTTGGTTAACTCCGCTTTGTGGATCCGGGTTCTGGTGAATAAGTAAATGGGAGATGGGACAATTGTGAAGGGATTTCGAGAGCTGTTCTTGCATTTGCATTAACGACTGAGGAGTGAGGAACATCTCGGAAACAACCTTCAGTCAGGTTTGCCGTTCTCGATCGCATGGATTCGAACCCAGGACCTCCCGTGCTTTACGATTGAGCCAACACTGTCGACTTACTTCAATCTTGTACATCATCACATATTGTCCGACAACACATTTAGGCCTACGGTTTTCAGTTGGGTTTACTAGAATTGCTTACGAGTTTCTTTCGGACAGATTGAAGCTCAGTTCTGTTCCATGCTCCAGCTTTTGGTCTTAGGAGGAGGCAGACATACTCATTTTACGAACATTCAAATTTCTCAGACAATTTTAGTCCCATCTATTTGTAATTTAACATAACTGTGAAAATTAATTATGAAGGCATCTTTCGTAGCACTTTTCCATTAATTGATTATAGAAAATAAACAAAAAATAATTTCAATTTCTAGAATTTATGTCAAAATGATCAAAAACACCCTAAAAACTACGCATTTTCTGATAAATCCATGATAAACATTGGAAAACTGATATGATAGGAGAGTACAGATGTCCTTCATTATGAATTATGCCAAGTAGTTTTCTGATTAAATGATTTGTAGCTGTACGACCATACTTGTGAAACCTCATGGAAGGAACCTCTTTAGACCATACTTAGTCTTTCTTCCTATACCTCGATTATCGCAATTCCTAATCAACACACCGATATCAATTTACACGAAACTCAAATAGACCACAACATTTGAGACAAGGCCAGTCCTATACCCAGTTTTTGGTCTGAAAATGAGAAGGAATTTTCCCTGGACAGATTTTCCACGGAAAAATAAACATTTTAGTATAGGTACATGGTTCAATTCTGTCTTTTATTTACCTTAACCAATTTTGTTTTCCTCTTGAGAAAAATTTGTTTTTATTTGCTATAGTTACAAGTTATTATTAATTATATGACTATATTATTAATATTCTTACTATAATGTATCTAGTATTCCTGCTACAGTGCAGAAGATCCCGTGTAATGTCAATGACCCATAATGTCCCCCTAGAGGACAAGGTATAACACTGCTTCATACCAAGGACAAAGTCATTACATTTCATAGATGTAATCGTTTTTGATTACATTAGTTGGAATATAGCAATTAAGTAGATTTTACGTTGTAATATAAGCATTTCGAAACCAGATAATTATAATATCGTTGACATTTCTCAAGTCCGCATATAAACTTAATTAGTGATAAAATTTAATTCACTATCCATGGCCTACCTTCGCATAAATTCAACTGCGATTAGCAGTAATGCAACAGAGTACTAATTTAATGGTTTACTTCAGTATAATCATACGATGCCTATTTTGATACTTGTCGTTATTCTTCAGCTACCATTGCTGAAACCAACAAAATTCCTTATATACTACTATGCAAAAACAACATCAACTCCAACTTTTCATATCTCTCCGGTTGTGAATCGGGGTTCGCCGTGGCGGGTTTTACGGCGTGCAAGGTGTGACAATTGCACACCTGATCAATCAGGAAAAATTGAAAAAAAAGCCTTACAAACCAAAATTAGGCAGAAAGCGGGTAAATAGACGAGCGAGCTAGGGTAATCGGAGTCTTCGTCTGTAACTCAACGTATATAATAATAAACAATATGTTGTAGGGGCCTATGTATCTAGTTATTAAGTACATAAATCGTAACAAAAAACACTTTTAATTTGCTCTAGAAATGGCCCCGAAACCACATCCAGTTAAATTCAAGTGAGAACTCACCTTGTGCATTAATAAAATTAGGCTGTTTTAGCTGCATATTTCACCGTTATTTAGAATACAAATTCGCCTTAGAACAGTCGTTTAAGGCCATTAAAATTAACAGTCCCCCAAAAAATTCGCCTGAGGTGAATTTGCCTAACGGCGGCTGGTCAGACCCACGGCTATTCCGCGCCACCTCGTTTTTGGGAATTGCACACCTGATATTGAGGTCAAAAACCGCCACTGGGGGTTCGGGAGATTATGTCAACGTTTATAGTGGGTACAGATTTTTTCTAATGCGTTTTTGTGTTTAAAAGGGTCTATTATCATTGTTGAAACAAACTAATCTATATTTATATTGAGTAAGAAAATATTTGTTTGTATGTAAAAGAGTATGATGTTTTAGAAATAAAACACCAAAACAGGCATCCAACCAAAAGTTATTGAGTAAGGAATGGGTTTGGGTTTGAGTTCAATAATCGGCGTCTATGACTCGATCAAAATGTATATAAACAATTAATGTTTTCGTCATGTCAGAAGACCATCATCAATGGACCAAGTCCATAACTTCTTTTATCTTCTTTTTAAGAAGATACTTTACACAAGTGTTATCTGTGGCTGTGCAACTCTCTAATCGCATATTGTACATATATTTATTTTTTATATTAATTCGTAATTTTTGCCTATTCATTTAAGGAAGTAGGGGTAGGAGCTAATTAGAACTCGAGTAGGTTGGGAACTTTCCAAAATGTATATTATCAGTCAGTGATGCCACAAGTTGGGGCCTCAGCCCGACACTAGTTCTACTACGTAACAACGAACGCGTGACTGCGCGCGAAACTAATTCGGGAAGTCCAGGGTTCAAATCCCGTCGAGACCGGCAATCCTGACTGAAGGGGTTTTTCCGTAGTTTTTCTCAGTCGTTAATGCGAATTCAAGGGATTGAGTATTCTTAAACAGCCATCGGACTTCCCTTTACAATTGTCCTATTTTCAACATACCTATAGTTATAGACACCTGAAGAGGGGCATTAATTGTACCCTATAGGTAGGCTTCCCACTAAAATTATATGTACAATTAAATATTCCAGTTCTCCATACAACATTATACACTGTGCTATATTGGGTAATGAGATAGGGTTAGTGCTGGGATATACTGTTGCGTGTGTTGGGATCCAACAGCTTAACTTCGAAGTGTGATAGAAGCTGATGAATTTGATTAATAAAAGTAACATAGAGAGTATACTTGAAAAAAAGACGTTTCGACATGAGGTCTTGGTGTTTTGTATAATATAATAAATGTGTCAATCAAATTCGTTGGTTTCCAAGCTACACCACACCTCTAAAGTAAGCGATTGGATCTTTTCCCAATATTCAATACTCCAGCCGAATGGCAATCTGTCAGCATAACCAATAGTGTTTTCTTAATAAATTCTCATAATTATACAACCCAATGACACATTACCCCAGTTATTATTACATAACATCCATTTTAACACTCCTGCAGTTCCATTTCAATTCAATTTTAATACAAATTTATTCTGTATAATGCACAATGGAAAAAAACTGTATAAGTTCAAAAAAGTAAAACATATACGCCATCGGTTCAAAATAATACAACAATCCTTAATATATTTTACACATTTACCATTCAATGAAATAATCCAAATTTGTCCATACAAATATTTAAAACTATTAAATTTTAATTTATTTCTAGGAAAATTAGCCTTTAATTCCTGAGTAAAACATTGACTTCAGCAGTTTGCTTGTTTTACAAACAGTAAACATAAAACTATTTTGTTCTTTATTCCTCGTATTTTGAGTTTTGAGATGGAATTATCAGCATAATTTTCATATAATCCTCCAGATAATTTGTCAGCGTCCCA
This sequence comes from Sweltsa coloradensis, assembly GCA_024449915.1. Lineage (NCBI taxonomy): Eukaryota > Metazoa > Arthropoda > Insecta > Plecoptera > Chloroperlidae > Sweltsa > Sweltsa coloradensis. The sequence continues at coordinate 221,287 of JAMZAV010000941.1, forward strand.
CTTTCAAATTTAAAACTAACATTAAATTAAATACAATGCAACTTTCCTTGATCGCTCAATGTTTCATGTGAACTGTAGGAAAAGAATTCATCTGGGAAAAATGGTAGTTTTGGTAGTTAGTGTAAGAATAATAAAGATATCGTGTAAACCAAGTGAATTCAATGCATATTTTTTGAAAATCATCATGCATAACACATTAAGTACATTTTTGTTACCAATACAGTCCCATTCAAACTTAATGCATAAGTCATTATACTTACAATTCAATTCAATGAAATCTTTCTTTCAGTTCGATTCAATTACAGCATGATAAATTGGTAGAGAATTGCTGTTTTCATTTGAGAATTGACTGTAGTGTCGGGAGCTTCCTGGGGTGAGCTCTTTCACTAGTGGTCCTAGTTTCTCCCGCACGTAGTTTTGTAAGGCTTCACACTTCTCTCGTGTGTTGACATCTGTGTAACTGCCCCATATGACTGCACCACCACTGCGACTCTGAGCCAGTTGTAGCGAATTCCTAAGATCAGTCTAAAACACAATAACATTAATTAATTGCATTTAATATACTTTTTATTTGTTATCAAAATTGTTGTGTTTTAATGCATTGATGTTGATGTTGTAATGTTACTATTTCAAATATTTACTGAACTGTAGTTCATTGTTGTGTCAGTATGTAATTAGATTTTATTCAGTTGTCCTCATTTGTAAATCAGTTTTTTAACTAAATATGATAGACATTAAATAAATAAATAGTTAATAAATAAATAAATAATAAATACAATAAATAAATAAATAAATAAATAAATAAATACATAAATAAATGGCAAGGTAGCTCAAGAGTGGGGCTGGGTTATGAATGACATATCGTCCAATTATCGATTTCACACGAAAATGTCGATATCAATAAATTAAATGTTATTATTTGTTCAAATTTTTGTTTAAGTTTTCCAAAAAAATATAAAATAAAATTGTATCAAAGTGGAAGGCCTACTGTTAATGTGTGTCTGAAAAGTGTTTCAATTTCAATTTTTATTCAGACACATTAAACAATATACAATATAATATACTTCACGTTCTCACACTCGCCCTGAATTACCCGGCACCTCCACCACTTGTAAAAGTCGGGCGAATTTACTAGGCTACACGGCACCTCCGCAATAATTTAGCACGCGAACTAAAATTTGAAGGAATCGATAAATTTTTCTTGTGCATTTATAGCATTTAGGGCTTGCACAATTAATTTTCAAAAATGTGCATCCTCCTTCTAGTTTTTGAAGTTTTTTAAAATTTGATTTATATTCTAAATTTCGATATTGACAATATTTCCACATATCGATACCTTTCTCAACCATACTAAAGAGCAAATAAAAGATTACTCAAACACGAGGGAACTGAGAACTATTCATACTATTTACATTTCCTTGGAGCTTCCGCAAGCAGCATTGCGTGTGCAGGGCTACCTTTTCAGGCGGCGAATCGGTCAATCAGAATTTAAAATAAAATATCGATAATCGAAATATTAACCGATATTGAGCGATAAAATCGGTATTATTGCCAATCTCGAGTGAGAGTCGTTAGTTCATCTTGATACAAAGGGGTACAGCCTCATTTTGACGTAGGCAAGTGAAGCGAGGAAGAAGGTCCTATGATCATTGTCACAACCAATTTAAACCAACGCCAGGCCATTTTTATCTCGTTTTTTGGGCACCCTTAGTTACAGGTAAAACAATCGCAGTGTATTCTGTCGTCCTGGGTGTATTTACTAAAAGTGACAGCGACAAGGAAGTGACAATAGTCGATCAAAAACGACAACTTTAGTGAGAAGAACAAGCGAGAACTGATACCTCGAATTTTCATCATAGCAAATTTAATTGTATAAATAGTGATTGCTGACATTTGCAGTATGTTGTTGTTTATTACGTTAAGTAAACATTGGCAGACGGCATTAAAAATGTTAAATGTATCATTGTTGCCAATACACAGCGGTCACTAAATATAGACCCCCAGGAAATATCGTGATGGTTGGAATTAATGCGACATCTAAAAGGGAGTGAGTAGGATGATTCTTGCTAAAGCATGCAAGTGCAGTGCCAAGTTTCCGTATCATACTTACATCTGACAAGAACTCGTGTTTGTCGTAGTATCTGTACCAAATGTAGGGGAATACGGCTGGAGGAAGTTGCTTTGGTGACCTCTTTGCTACTCTCACTGCTTCGTTTAGCCGGCCCTCCATAAACTTTTTCCGTTCCTCTTCGTTTAGTTTAAGTTTGCTCAAATACAGCGAAGGATATAGATACTCACTCTCATCAAATAGCCACTGAATCCTAAACATACGAGAAATAAAAGTGTTAGAAAAACAAGAGTTCGGGACATTTTTATTACAATCTTAAATGTCCATTTAAAAATCGCGTGATCACCAAATCCAGCGAATTTCCAAGTAATATATTCTAGATCACTTTTTAACGTCCAATATTTACCCCAAAAAATCTCAACTTTCGGAGGCTGCTTGCAAAGGATAAAAATGCAAATGGCGCGATCAGAGACAATCATTTTAAATATTGTGTCCTACACAATCTTTCGAAATAGCTACAAAAAAACTCTTGGTGGCCTATATTGACAGCCTGTTATACTAAATGCGACTAGGCAATATCTTGAAAATGTGCTCTGATCGCGCTTACACACATTCTAACCCGGCATACTGGTGCAAACCACAACCCCCAAATAACAAACGGTACCGCTTCGAAGTGATCCAAGACTAAATCCATGAAGGGAACTTACTCATCATTATCTTGTTGAGTTTGAAGAGGACATTCTGGTTGCATATTTTTTGGTGTGTAATTGAAACAATATGGAAAAGTGTAATATCCCCACTTTCCTCCGGGTCGCATTTGACGAGCCAGGGCCAAGGTTTCCTCCATGAACTTGCGTGCACCAACCTCGAATCGGTGTTCGGCCTGAAAAGCAATTATATAGATTACTCAACTTCTAAATATAATTTTCAAAATAAATTAAATTTATTAAATTTATTCAGAAACACTAAAGAGTGAGAACAGAGATGTGACAATGCCTCAAAGTAGGAACAAAGTGGGCTAATAAGTTAGTGGACTGCAATTTGAATTAAAAAACGTGAAATAATATATGAATGTGTTAAAAGACATTTTGTTTCATAATATTTCGTCAGAAAGTTTTAAATGCGAACATTATTGTTTTAAGTATAATAATATGGCCTAAATTAAAAAGATTTTACGATGAAATTGTGTAAGGTTATAAAACTGAGAGCCACACACATATTTCTACGAGTTTTGAAGGTCCTAACGTAGTACTAGTCCACTGATTCTAGTTAAAGGGTAAGTAATATATATTTATGTATTTTGCATTAAATTTGTTTCCAAAAAATAATACATTGCATGTTTTATAGCTATTGTATCAACTATGCATTTGTAGATACACATAAATAAATCGGCATTCAAAAATGAGGTTTAGACATCTAGGTTTATCCAAATAAGGGATATCGTTGAACCCGGCACCTACACCAACATCAAACAAAATTGATTTCAAAGCTGAAATAAACGTTATATAATAATAAGAAATTATAATTATTATGTATTTGGCATTAAATTTTCTTCCATATAATAATACATTGCATGTTTTATAGCTATTGTATTAACTATGCATTTGTAGATACACATAAATATATCGGCATTTAAAAATGAGGCTTATTCATCTAGGTTTATCCAAATAAGGGATATCGTTGAACCCGGCACCTACACCAAAATAAAACAAAGTTGAATTTAAAGCTGGTTAAACGTTATATAATATAATAGATAAGAAAATTCACTCCCTATATTTTATATGCTCCCGTACCCGTGCTTGTTATTTTATTTTAATTCTATAATATAAACTGTATTTACTAGTCGGTTGAATGAGTAATATACCTTAGCTTCAATTTTGTCTTTAACCCAACTAGGGTGCAGATTCTTCTCTATGTCTCTTGAAAATACCCTGTAAGGCAGCAGCGATCCCCAGTTCTGCTTCCACTTGGGACGCCACGATTCTTGATCCAAAATAGCTAAACCTGAAAAGATAATTCAATAAACATGATCAAAAGTATTCGAGTACAAGCTAGATTGCTCGAGCTTTGGAATCATTTGTGATGTAGAATGCATTGTGTCCAGAAATGCTTGATAGCTGATCATACGTATAACTAATAAAAATAATTATGGTAAAAATGATAAAATTACTGGTGGTAAAAATATAAAATCATACACGGACTAAAACGTAAAAAAATAGATAAATCTAAAACAAATGTAGTATGAACCGTGTGATGCATGAACACGATACAATAATAATAATAATAATTATTATTATTATTATTAATAATAATAATAATAATAATAATAATAATAATAATAATAATAATAATAATAATAATAATAATAATAATAATAAATAAATAATGAATATAGGGTTTTTAAGCATAAGCCGCTTTAAGGCTCTACTGGCCCCTGTTTTTATTTCGGTGTTTTGCAGGGGTTTCGTTTTCCATTGTATCTAACGACACAATTGAGATTTTCTTTATAATTTTTTTTTATTCTACTCAGTAAAGACGTCCAAAATGAAGTGGGTTGAGTATTTTTTCCAAAAATTTTGCCCCCTTGTTTTTTAAAAAAATTTTTTAACTTTTGGGGAATATTTTAAAACATTTTACCTGTTTTTTCGCATTTTTTTAGCGAAACCAAGCACTTTTGGAAAAAGTACGCAACACACTGTAAATATAACCTTCAACTAGCTTTTCCAAAAAAATCTGGAATTTTTGAACAAGGGGTGCCCGCTGTAAAAGGGAAGTACAAAAAAGATTTTTTGGGCGCTATTTAGGCTTTTTTGACTCCAGCAAGTGGCCCCCCCCTAGCGATACGAAGCTTTTTCCCATTTTGAGTGAAGGTCAGTAATTTTTTTTGAAAAGTTTTTTCTGATTGGCTGCATGACTTTTGCTCGTGAACTACTGCAGGACCCCATTTGAATCTTTAGATAGACTGCGCTATAGAATGCTTTGCTTGGCGTCAATTTTTATTGCACTTACAGCCCAATTGTTCGATCCCGGAGCATCCCAAATATCTTTTTTATTATATGTCGGGGACCATAGTTTTGGGTTCGATCCCAGTCGGGAAAATTTTGTTATTATTTACAAACAGAATGAAACAATTTTTAATACATCCACCCACGGCGCGTTATTACATTTATGCACTCGGGTCTTTCAATTTACTGCAGTGAATTAAAGTAAAAATTTTTTTTAGTGTATCCCTTTTGAAAGCGGTGATGTTACAATATAATTTTGAGGGGGAAGTGGGGGTGGGGGGGGGGGGGGGGGGGGTTTAGGGCAAAAGTCCATTTGTTTGGGTACGAACAAAACATCTCTAATAGGAGAAAAAAAGGGGTTGAAGCAGCGAAAACCCCTTTCCCAGATGATAATAAACATAATCAAAATTTAAGATTTTATTCGACTTTTTTTTGGAATTTCAATTAACTTTGTTATATTTTTTATGGTTTTAAAAACAGTGTTAACCGGGATTGAACCACGGCGTCAAATTAAGATGAGATAAGTCGTAACAAAGGGGGGGGTTTATTTTTGGGGCTTTTGTTTTGAATATTAAATTTTGGTAGATGAATTATATTTTTTTTTTTCAACCACGGCACGGGACCTTTTTATTTAAAATTTAAAAAAATTAATAAAAAAGGGGGTGGAGCATCGCCCAACATCAGAGGTCCGGGGTTAAATCCCCGGTGGAGGCACCTTTTTTTTTTTTTGTCTATGATAAGATACTATCTAACGCGTCATAGCGCCAAACTATAAATAATATCTGGACATCAAGCAAAAGCAAAGCGCTCTGATGTGAATTCGCCTTTGGTTCCTTGCCCCCACGTGTTATGAAAAGTTCTCTTACTCTCTCTAACTCAACTCTTCGGGAAGGGAACGGGAAATTAACTATTATGCCAAAAAGAATTTAAAAATCAATCGTTTTCCCAAAAATAAAACAAAATTAAAATCGTTTTTCCCTCATTTTATCTGGATAAGTTATCTGCCTATTACACTACTTATTTTTGAAGATTTTTAAATATACGCATCAATCGCATACTGCTATATTTTTGTGAAAAAAATTGACAACGTAGGCCGATGACAGCCACCGAGTCAAATTACCAGTGCAAGCGGACACCGACGTTCATTTCGTTTCAACATGCAGGGACCTTGAAACCCGACGAAATTTTCTGCCCCACATCGAGATAAGGCAAATCTTTTTTTATTTTTTCAGTTATTTTCTGACTCTGTGTATTATCTACTTAGAAAGGTGGATCTCCCTGAAAAATAAGCTTAAGAAGTGTGTGGTGTAGGTGTGTAGGGTTAATGTTGAAAAAAACAATTGCTACATGCGTTTTTATTTAAATAGGAATTGTAAGACATTTGTGTTGTGTGTGTAAATATTTATTTGGGGTCGATGGTTTTTTATATTTTTAACCCTTGGCTTTATAGAGGCGACTTGACGCTGTTAGTTAGTACTTTAACAGAAATTAAAAATAACTACACCGGGGTTTTAAACCCCGGGCCGGGACCTTAGCTGTCCGGGATTGTCTTACCAACTAGCTATGCAGCCAACAATTTAAATCGTCTTTTTTCTTGGTTGTTTTGTACTTTTTGTAGAGCAGCACTGAAAAAAAACTAGAGAATAAAAAACCATCTCTAAACCCTAGAGGGGCTAACGAGTTTAAATTTTGGCTTTAAAGTAGGCGACTTACTCTGTTATTTAGATTTTAGAAAAAAAATTAAAAAAAAGGACTACCCCAGGGTTTAAACCCGGGGGACCTTAACTGTGTACATGTAATGTAAAAATGGGCCCAAAGAATTAGACTTTTTTTAAATTGGTGGCTGCATAGCTCATGGTAAGAGCATAGCCCGGACGCTAATCCCGGGTTAAAACCCCCCGTGTAGTCAAACAATATAATGTTTTAGAGTCGATATTTTATTTTTTTGGGGAAAACAATGCTAAAAACGTATTTCAAAGGGTTTAAGTATTACACGGTCTACTATTTGTATTTTTGTATTTGGCCGTATTTACTTTTTAATGGAACTTAATATTTTGTGGATTTAATAAAAAAAAACAAAGTTTATAAATTTTCCGCTCGAGATGGGGGGGACCATTTCACCAAAGGATTGTGTTTTTTTTTAATATGCATTTAAAAAATATGAGTGGGGGCTCATTTTGGGAATTATTTTGTGTTCGATTCTACTACCATCATTTTTTCGTGGCCGTTTTTTTCGTAGATCCATTGAAAATGAAAACACCAAATCCCCCGATTGACATGTTTGTATAATTTTTTTTAACCTGAAAAGTCCCATTGGGGGGTTATCATGAAAAAAATTTAAAAAAATTGTCCCCACAAGGTTATTGTAGATCTCAGGATTTTCATCTCCCGGGCGGATTCAAACCAAATTAGCATTATAGAGACGAGTGCCTTTTTTTTGATGTATTTTGCTAATTACAGAATTTTTTAATTGAATATGAAAGTGAAAAAATTGTACGCACTGCACGAAATAAAAACTAAAATAGGCTTTTCATCCCGGCATTCGCCCAAGGGTCAAGAATTCCCGGATGAAACTTTTGTAGGGTTTTCTGGGACGGGGTTCAAACCGTTTTTCCCTTTCCAAATCAGAGTCTCACCGTTATGCATGGCTACCCCTAAAGGGTTTTTCGGCTAAAACAAGCCATGCAGGGTTGACAAAAGGCTATGTCAAGATGTGGAGACATGTCGAAAAATTTGTGGCTGGAAAATTTGTTCCCAAACGGCACAACAGGAGGCGTGTTTTCGTTAATATGCATTTGCCGCCGCCGGGGCCCCCCCTCGGTGATCCCTAACACATTGCCAATGCCGGCGATGAGATTCAACCTTTAATAAAATATAATTTTATATACAACTTTTACGCACTTTTCCGACCTTCCAGGATGTTTTATAGTACGGCAGCAAGGCCCAAGGGAATAATGCCGAGCGTTGGGTTCTATTTAGTAAATAATACAGTGTTTTCTATAATCCAAATGGCTTGGTTGAGGTCTCATGCCATCATTGGTCATTTCAGCAAAACGGTCACACCGGGAATCGAAATCGAAAGTGAATTAATTGTATTCAACATTTACACAAAGGTTATATACTGACAAATATCATAATTTTGTTAAATGTGATTATAAAAAGGGAATAATAATAATATTTACACAAACAAAAAGGCGCAATGTTCATTTTGTATCAATGGGTGTACTTCGTTACGTATTTTGACTTACGAGAAATGGTGTTGCTTTAAAATTTTTTTTATGCTTCTTGAAAGAAAAATAATGTGAAAGGTTATTTCAAATTCCCGAAAATAATAATATAAAAACGCAAGTAAGAAAAAAAAAAAAAATATATTCAAAAGAAATTCCCTTTCCGTTTCATAAATTTTAAAAACACATTACATAATTGGTTTTTTCTTTCACAATTATTTTTACTTTATTAATTAACATACGTGCCCTTTCCCCTCGTTTTAGAAGGTGATTTAAATTTGGGGTCATTGGGACGCTAATTGGTATAGGTTTTTAAGAAATAATTTGAATGAATTTAAGTATAGGGATATCATGGAAAATTTTGTAGAATATTAAATATTTATGGGGTTTTTATTAGACCGCCACCCTACAGAAAAAATGTCAAATCAAAAGGCCGGGGAAAAAGTTTACTTTTTTTTATCTTTCCGTTTTAAAAGCAGTCAGAAAAAAAAAGGGAAACAAAAAATCAATGATAGGACTATTTTTTGTACACTATACATACTGTAACTTTTATGGATCGGAATTGATAGAAGAAAATGTGACGATTTAATCGTATTTAAATTCAAATTCAAGAAAAATAAAAAACACACTTTTTCAGAACCATTCAAATCCTTCTTATATACCAGTCATCAATGGACAGTGCAAAAGGTTTCATCAGGAGCTTTGCACAGCTAGTTAAAAAATCATCCCGATTAAATGATTCACAACCATATTAATATTATGGTATACTTATGTACGTAGCTAAGCGCAATAAAGGGACGTTTCACGTACCCCCATAATAAATTGCGATAAATTGAATAATAAATAGATTTTAAAATATGTAAACCCAAACAGCCTCAATATGTCTTGTGGGCTTAATCAGCGTTTCGAATATACAATACTTTTACGGGGTGTTTCGATTCCAAGTTTTTAGCGGTAAGATTTATTTCACTTTTTTTTTATTCATCAATACATTTTTTAACCCAATTGGAATTCCCCGATCATAAAAAATTTTCTCAATCACCCTAGATCTAGCACCCTCTTTTAATAAAAACTCGCCACGGAGCAGACTGCGAAAATGTGAAATAATAGCGTTTAGTGATAATATTAGTCACTCAACGATAATGAGCTTCGCGCCTCGCGGACCGTAGACCCGGGCTCACGGCGCCCCCACCGATCGGGCTTCTGCATACATCGGCAGCCAAAAGACGAAATTTTCAAAATGCGGCCGTCTATTGGACGGCATTTTTTTGAATATTCTGAGGACATTTGGAAATCCCACCTCCCGTGCCTCTTTTAAACTCCCATTACACCAACTTTGGCCCACTGGCCAAACTCCCGGGTTTACTCTTTGGACAAAAGTTATTTATTTAAGCGTTTTCGAAAAAGTTTGCCCCGACTGGGGTTCGAACCGAACCTCATGTTTTTTTTTATTCATTGTCAGTAAGCAAAAAGTCAAACAAATAGCAGTTTTTTTCCCAAAGGTTTTTTTCTGTGGTCCCCGGTAGCTTAAATTGGGAAAAACAAAACCACCCAAACCCCAAAAAAAATCTAAACAAAAAAAAAAAAAAAAAAAAAAAAAAAAAAAAAAAAAAAAAAAAAAAAAAAAAAAATGAGGCCGAGTTCGTAACCGGATCCAAACATTTTTTTTTTTGTTTTTAATGAAATATTTATAAATAATAATAATAAAATTAGGGGAATGAAAATATTATATATTTAATAAAAATAAAAAAAAAAAAAGTCCCCCCCTAACTAAAATAAATTTTTTTTTGTTTACGGACAAAGCAAAATTAAAATTTTAATGGGGAAAAATAATTTTATTGTTGGGAAGAAAATTTCCTTAAAAAAATTTTAACAATTCCACACCCAAAACAAATAATTTGAAATTTTGGAAAAAAAAAAAATGTCAGATGGAAATAAAAAAATAAAAAATAAGTTACTTTTAATTTTTTTTGAAAATTTTGGTTGTTCACAATGGTTTTTCTTTCCAATCAACAAAAATTATCGCAGCTTTGAAAGGGACGTGTAACATGCTTTTAAAAAAAAATAGACCCTAGTATCGTTGGGACATATTCGTTTTTAACCAAAAACCCAATTATTTATCGGGTTTGGGACGGTTGACATCCTTGCTTTGATTACAATTAAAAGCCTTTTATTATACTTCATCCCCCCTTACATCAAGGGTAGCTGTGTTGTGATTAAAATAAAATTTCTAACGTTTATAAATTTCCCCTTTATCAGCTATCACCCCCTTCAAGGGTAGCGTGTTGATTAAGCACACGGTTTTTTATCAGTATTCGTTATTATTTTAATATTTTTCACCTCAGGTGATGCGTGATTGAATATCAACATCAACATTGAACATATTTTCCAAATAAAAAAACACAATAATAAATTTAAATTCACTCTTACATATTCCGATTTTTATAAATAACATATATAACTTTTAAATAAAAAAGACCCTATAATAGAAAAAAAACAAAATAAATTTTTTGAAAAAATATTACATTTCATATTTTACTTCCCTCGGTGATAGACTTTGTCGAAAACAAGATCACGTAAGAAAAGTAAAAGCTTCGTTTTAAATAAAATTCTAATGTTGATTGATTGGATATTGCTTAAGTGTCATATTAAGCACTTTTGCTATTCGAGACGATGAGTGGTGATAGATGAGGATGCAGTATGAACAGAAGGGTGGAGGGGAAACCCGGTACCGGCACGTAGCCTACTCCTTTCGAAAAGTACCAAAGGGGACCAACGGCTTAACATCCCAACCGAAAGGACTGTATAACCTTGACAGTCATTTTCCTCTACTAACCCGGACTGCCGAGCAGACGTCGAGAGAACGAAGCCGTTACACTAGCTCTCGAACCTCCATCTGCTCTAACCAGCGGTATACGTGAGTTCTGGGCAGAATTCTAATGCATGAGAAGATATTATAGCTATAATTTTGCGAAATCTCCCTTTGCCTGAGCAGCTCACCTTTCTAATGCAGTGCATGTTCGCTAAAGCTAAGCTGAAATGGACCACGTTGCTAGTACTAACTTGGAGACAGGACGTGAAGGATTTAGAGTGAGGTACGATGAGTGCAGAATGATGTTTTAAGATCCCAAATAATGTCTCAGCCAGTAGGGGCTCTCCTTCTATGAATACCCTCGACCAGAAGTAAATCAAGGGCTAGGTGTAGGAGATAGATTCTCAGGTAGACCCCTTGATTTACTGATGGTCGGTAGTATAGCTGAGATAAAACGGATGCAACCGGAAAACTTTCAGAAGCATCAGGAATCGCGAGACGAAGACAATCAGGTACGTCTACCCCTGAAGGCCGAGGTAGAGGCGAGCGGCTAACACAAGAAATGAGGGGTGTTACGAGGCCCTAGAAATGTTGTGCCGAGATGAAGCATGAAGATCGACCAATATTTACAAATTGCAGTGTATTGCAAATATCAGCTGAGGAAGACGTTACAGTGATGAGCTCCTTGAAAAGGTTGCAAGACATTTTTATTTTTTTTGCATATTGCCTTTTTTTGTTAAATAATCAAATTTTTAATTAATTTCAATTAAACCTTAATTTTAGTCAATTTCCCATCAGATTTTGAAGGTAGACTTTACATAGGCGTATTCAGCGCAAAAATCTGTATAAGAAAAGTTCAGAAACAAAACTCTTGCAATTTGTCCGGGGATAGGCTACTTTTTTCGTTTCCTTGCCTGGCTACTGTCGTGTGTGGTTGCAAATCGCACATGAAGTACAACCCTCCTTAGAGGAAGAGGATTTATGTGGAGGAAGATTGACCATGCATGACGAGAGCAAGGAAGGACATGTGATGTGAGGTTCCAGATAAATCTCAGAGAGGACGGAAAACAGTTGAAGCAGAGTAGGGTGTTCGTATTAGATGTGACGATACAATGAAGCGTCGAAACGGAGGAAACTGGGGGGACTTCTTGCCAGGCGTTCAAGAATCCAGGAGAATGAATCTGCATGCGCGGGTATTATTCCAGAGAGGAGAGATCTCTGATGTCGAGTGTGAGATAAAGAATGCACAGATGGCACAAGGTAACAACTTCTGGTGGATGTAGGGCTTAATCCTTCTCAATCATGTAACAAAAATAAATAAATTTTTGTAGGAAACCCGTTGTAGGGTACACACCAGGTTTACCTGATGTGCCCCTCTTCAGGTGACTAGCTAGATATAATGGAGTAGGAAATTATGAAGGGATGTTCGAGGGCTGTTTAAGAGGACTCAATCCCTTGCATTTGCATTAACGACTGAGGAAAACCTCAGTAAAAAACTTCAGTCAGGATTGCCGGTCTCGACGGGATTTGAACCCGGGACCTTCCGAATCAGAGTCGAGCGCTTCGAGCCAACACTATCGGTGAGGACGATAAGGATTTCTGTTGCTTCTCGTATCATATTAATGCACTAAGACTTCGAGACGATGAGTGGTGATAGATGACGATGTAGGACAGTTACAAAAAACATGCCTTATCCGGGATTCGAACCCACGTCCTCGTAGAGCCATACGGGCAATCGTATGTGCCACCGCGGACGGCTGGTCTAGGGATGCCAAACCCCTTCTTGTGTTAACCGTATAAGAATGAAGTTCCGCCACTAGTAATTTGAATACGAATTTACGACTTACCCCGCACTCCTAATACCAACTGGATAAATTGCATTCATTCCTCACATCAATATCATGTAATGTACCATTGTTTTAAGTTCATTATTATCACCTTTTATGTTTGAGTTTTATGAGGTACATTCCATAACGAGTATTTAAC